>RJWJ010003148.1:0-90110 GCA_004363605.1 Indri indri | reverse complement strand
GGATCGTTCTGAGCTCAGGAGTTCGAGACCAGCCTGAGCAAGAGCGAGACCCTGTCTCTACCAAAAATAGAAAGAAATTAATTGGACAGCTAAAAATATATATAGAAAAAATTAGCCAGGCATGGTGGCGCATGCCTGTAGTCCCAGCTACTCGGGAGGCTGAGACAGTAGGATTGCTTGAGCCCAGGAGTTTGAGGTTGCTGTGAGCTAGGCTGACGCCATGGCACTTGCCCCCGGCAAGAGAGTGAGACTCTGTCTCAAAAAAACAAAAAAAAATTATCCAGGTGTCATGGTGTGGGCCTGTAGTCCCAGCTACTCAGGAGGCTGAGGCAGGAGGATCACTTGAGCCCAGGAGTGTGAGGTTTCAGTGAGCTATGATGATGCCACATTATGAGCTATGATGTTGTACTCTACCCAGGGTGACAAAGACTCTGTCTCAAAAAAAAAATGCAAATACCTAGACCCCATTCCCAAAGATTCTAATTCAGTAGGTGTGTAACAGAGCTCAGGACTTTGCATGTTTAAAGATTTCGAGATGGTTCTGATGTACAGACATATTTAGGAACACCACTGCTCTTGGCAACCTTTATAAACCTCAGGGGTTTCCCCTTCTGCCGTTAGTTATAAAACAATCCTCAGGGATTCAGAGCCAAGGCATGGTTCTAAAGGAGGAGATATAGTCCCCATGGAAGGGATCACACAGGACTTAAGAGACTAGTTAGGACAGTGGTTCTTAATCAGAAGGAGTGGTGGCACGTATCAGTACTAGGGACACTTTCTCAAACCCAAAACACTTACTTCAGTTGAGAACCACTGCATTTGGATTATCCAATGAGCCTAGAAATGAACTTACTGGGCGTAAGAGATAACTGCTCAGGGATCAATGCTAACTGCTTCTACATTATTACAGAGAAGCCGCTGCATTCTCTACCATATCGTATATCTTCCAGGAGGACTATCTCCAGGGATCTTCCCATGTGTTCCCCCATTACAACTAGAGGAGGTTTGCATTTGGGGGTTCTCTTTGGGCTGTCCTGGATAGGCATCAATGCTTTCTCCTTTGGGTTTTGAGTGGTCTGGGGCACACCGGCAGCTGCCTGCACACTGAAGGAAGTCTGAGGTCAAATGGCCCTGGGTCCAAAAGCGCATCCATATGCTTGCTGTGTGAATGGTGGGGACTACGGTGAACAGTCTAAAGGGAGCTGCTACTTCTCAGTTCCAGTTAATCCTTGCCATGCAGAAATGCAGGATATCACGTGAACCAAACAAAAGATTTCTGTAGGTCCCATGTAGCCATGTCTGTCAAAGGAATCAGTTCCATTTTGGAAGCTACAATTCTAAAGCACTTAGTCACTCCATGCTGTGTTGATTTAGCCACCTCTCTTTGCTTTGGGGAAGAGAAATTAAGGGAGAAGGACTGGGGCAGAACCAGTTCTTACTATCACCAAACATGCTCTGGTAGATTGTTCTAAGGCATCTTACTGACAGATTTAAAATTCCACTGCTAAAAACCACTCATATTTTACTGCTGTCCAGACCTCAAAAAACAGATGACCCCAACTCAGTGCTGTTAGAATTCCACCGGTAACACCTGTTTCTCTTCCTCTTGTCTTCCTAATCTCCCACGGAAAAGGATCACATCCATTGACAAGCACCACCATCTGCAAACGGAGTAATTCGAAGCTGGCACTGCACGCTGCTTATCTCACCAACCCAGATTCCAAGTGAGTTAGGGGATTTGACCATTTGCAAAGATTTGACCTGCATCTCTGCCCTTCACCACCACAAAAGTGATTGGGAACTCATGCACCCATTCCTTCACTTTCTAAAATCCTTTAGTGTCTGCCTTTCGTGTTGCAAAGAAATAGTAGAGGGGTGGAATCAGTCATCAGGTGACAAATATTCTTTTTGCCTTGAAGCTCCTACTTCCACTAGTTCTCTTCTTTCCCACTCCCTGGTGGGTGAGAACTCTGGTGGGTAAATGTCTTTCCTGAGAAAGAAAGCCTCAACTAGGTGGGTGGTTCTGAAACAAAAATAGTGGCAAAGACTTGGCTGATGGAAAAGTATCCAAGGCAGTCTTGTGGGATCTTCCTGTCTCTTCAAAAGCTGCTGGGATCTGGATTCGCAGATTAAAGGGGCAATCCCTTTGATAAGGGTCTGTGTATGTCAAGTTCCCACCCAGAGCCATTGGCTCCCCTGAAGTATATGATATTTCTCACAAGGATGGAAGAGGAGGGGAAATATTTTCAGAATCCAGAATACTCATGCTTGTCCCTCCACACCCACCCCAACCCCCTGGTCTATCAGAATGGGCAGTGGGGTAGAGTGTCAACCGCGGAAAGTCCAGAAAAGCTCCCTAGGTGATTTTAATTCACTGCCCCTTCCACTGCCACAATACCCTTGATTTAGTCCTGATTGAGAACCACTGAACTGAGAATTGCCCAGCCATTGGGTTACTTTGGGAGTATTGAGGCTACATGGAGTCTATAAATGAGGTGCCTATTAAAACGTGCGCAAACACACACACACACACACACACACACACACAAACTTGGACCTTAAATAAAATAATGGATGGGATTAGACAGATGTGTAACCACCTGAAGGAGACAGGGGTAGTTCCTATACATAGCTGAAGCTATTACTAAGCCTAAAGAATGTGTCAAATTGAATGGATGGATAGTGCAGAGGAAAGACAAGGTTGATCAGTCAAGAGAACATAGAAGGAAGTCCCTGGAACAAGGGTTAGTAGTGCCCATTCCCAAGGGAGCCTCAGCAATTAGACCTTTAGCATCATGGACCATTGGCAAAGCTATCCCTATCACAAGAAAGATGAGTCAGGACACCCTAGGCTAATGTCAGTAGGCATCCATCAATCTACTAGCACTGATGCTAATTCCTTGCTTCTTCAAGCAACCTTCTGACCCACGCTCTTATAGGGAGAGAAAGTGCTAGTCTGCATTTCTGGACCCCAAGACAGTGGTCTTTCATGGTAAAAAGTTTTTGATTGATCATGATTTGGCATCCTATCAAGCTTGATCCCAAGGCTCTATATGATATGAGCTTGATCCCAAGGCTCTATATGATATGACCCAAGCAGATTCTTCAACCTCATCTTAAACAAGTAAGGGTAACATAATATGAATTTCTTTCTATCTAGCTATCTATTTGTCTATCTATCTATTGATCTATCTATCTATAGAAATGGGGTCTTGCTATGTTGCCCAGGCTGTTCTTGAATTCCTAGCCTCAAACAATCCTCCCACCTCAGCCTCCCAATGCACTGGGATTATAGTCGTGGGACACTGCACCTGGCCACGATTTTCTTTTTAAAAGGATTATTTTTTTTTTGAGGTGAAATTCACATAACATAAAATTAACCATTTTAAAGTAAACAATTTAGTGATGTGTATTATATTCACAACGTTGTGCAATCACTACCTCTATCTTCCAAAATGTTTTCATCACTCCAAAAGGAAACTCCCTGGCCATTAGGCAGTTTCTCCCTATTCTTCCTTCCCCCTAGACTCTGGCAACCACCAATATTTCTCTATGGATTTACTGATTCTGAATATTTCATATAAATGGAATCATGTAATATATGACTTTTTGTGCCTGGCTGCTTTTATTTAACATAATGTTTTCTTCCACATTGTAGCATGTAGCAGTACTTAATTCCTTTTCTGGCTGAATTATATTCCATTGTGTATATATTATATATATATATATATATATATGTATATATACACACACCACAATTTGTTTATTTACTCATCCATTGATGGACATTTGGGCTGTTTTTACCTTTTAGCCATTGTAAATAGTGCTATTGTGAACATGCAGGCACATGTATTTGTCTGAGTACCACTTTTCAGGTCTTTTGGGTATCTATCTAGGAGTGTAATTGCTGGATGATATGATAATTCTATGTTTAAATTTTGAGGAACCACCCAACTGTTTTCCACAGCAGCTGAACAGTTTCACATTCCTACCAGCAACATGAAAGGGTTCCAACTTCTCCACGTTCTCATCAACTCTTCTTACTACAGCCCTCTTAGTCACACTTAGGTGTGAGGTAGTACCTTGTGGTTTCGATTTGCATTTCTTTAATGACTAATGATGTTGAGCATCTTTTCATGTGTTTTTTCACCATTCATACATCTTCTTTGGAGAAATGTCTCATCAACTTTTTTGCCTTTTTTATTTTTTATAGATGGGGCTTCACAATGGTGCCCAGGCTAGTCTTGAACTCCTGGCCTCAAGCAATCCTCCTGCCTCAGCCTCCTGAGTAGCTGGGACTACAGGCATGTGCCACCATACTCAGCTCTTTTTGCCTGGTTTTAAATTGGGTTGTTTGTCTTTTTAGTGTTGAGTTGTAAGAGTTCTTTATATTCCGGATAGTAGGCCCTTGTCAGACACATAATTTACAAATACTTTCAACCATTCTGTATGTTCTCTTTTCACTTTCCTAATAATGTCCTTTGATGCACAAAAGTTTTTAATCTTGACAACGTCCAATTTATCTATTTTTTTCTTTTATTGCTCATGCTTTTTGTGTCATATCTAAGAATCCACTGCCAAATCCAAGATCATGAAAATTCACCTTTGTTGTCTTCTGTGAGTTTTATGGATTTAACACTTATATTTAGATTATTGATCCATTTTGAGTTCATTTTTGTTTGTGGTGTAAAGTAGTGGTCCGACTTCATTTTTTGCATGCAGTTATCCGGTTGTTCCAGCACCATTTGTTGAAGAGACTATTCTTCTCCCATTGGATGGATTTGGCATCCTTGTCAAAAATCAACTGGCCATAAATATATGGGCTTATTTCTGGACTCTCAATTCTCTCCCATTGGTTTATATATCTATCCTTATGCCTGTACCACTGTTTTGATTACTGTACCTTAGCCGTAAGTTTTGAAATCATAAAGTGTGAGCCTTCCAATTTTGTTCTTCTTTTTTGGTATTATTTTGGCTATTCGTGGCCCCTTGCTTCTATTTGAAATTGAGAATTGGTTTTTCCATTTCTGCAAAAGGGTTATTAATATTATGATAGGGATTACATTGAATATGTTAATCACTTTGGATAGTATTACCATCTCAATAATATTAAGTCTCTAATCCATGAATACAGAATGTCTTTCCATTTATATAGACCTTCCTTAAATTTTTTCAGCAACGTTTTATAGTTTTCAGTGTGCAAATCTTTCACTTTCTTGGTTAAATTTTTTCCTGGGTATTATACATTTTGGGGGGGATGCTAAAAAGGACCATTCTTACTGGTGTGCAGAGAACAGACCTTACAGGAGAAAGGGTAGAAGCATCAAGATGTATTGGATACTCCTGGTGAGAGATGATGGCGGCCTGGACAATAGGGTAGTCTTGAGAATGTCAAGGAGAGGCTGGATTCAGGATATCTTTTGAAGGTAGAGCCAAAAGATATGATGGTCAAGATATGAGAAAGAGCTTAGTCAATAATCACTTTAAGGTTTTTGACCTAAGTAATTGGTGAATGGTACCATTTGCTGAGATGGAGAACACTGGACAAAGTACAAGGGAAACACAAAGCATTTAATTTGGACAAATTGAGTTTCAGTTGCCTTTTAGGTACGGTTAATGTTTATCATAATTTATAATTACATATTCATTTGTTTTCTTCTTTATTAACTACTGTGTCCCCCAGTAGACAGTAAACTCCATGAGGGCAAGAACGAAATCTGTTTTAGTAACTGTCATATCCTCACACCTAGCACAATGCTTGGCACGTGGTAAATTATCAGTAAATATTTTTTAAATAAATCAAAACGCAAGGCTAGGTCGAGCTGGTCTTTCCTATATACCTGACTTAAAACATATCTTTCAGATGCACATACCTGTACTTTACTTATCACTGCATTTCTTGCACTTTTTCTTTTGGTAAGAAGTCAGGTTCCTGTATTCAAAATTTGATAAATCATTAAATGCCTCCCCCTATCTCCTTACTCTCACTTTACCTTTCCGTCCTTGCAATCTCTGGTACAGTGGCATAACTTAACAAATCCCAAGAAAAATAGGAAAAAGAAAGACCTGGAACTTCTCAATAACAATATCTAATGTTTACTGAGTGCCGACTATGTGCCAGGCACCATGTAAAATGCTCTATATCCTCCCATCTGTTGCTCACGACAAATGTATCAGCATAAAGCCTGAAGCATCGTTTTACTTTTTCAATATTAGGGTCATATGCTTTGTAATATGAGCTTGTCCATGGAGCCAAAGGGAAGCGTTGAGATGGGTACATTAATTTACTTAAGTGAATATATATCAATATCATGTTTTAAAAAGGTGCTGGCTGTGCCAGCATAAATAAAGCCTTGAAGAATCTTGCAATTGGGCAAATGAGTACCTTCAAGTTAAAGTACCTTCAATAAACATTTCCTGAGTCTTACTTTATACATGTCGGTGAGGGTAAGGCACAAAATAGAGAATATGGGATTAGACACGAAGAGTTTATGATTTTCAACAGGCCTTTTCTGAGATCAGACAGCCACAAAACAAAAACTGAAAGGAGGGAGGGAAGGAAGGAAGGAGACCATTTACTGTAGTTTAACCAAAAGACTATTGCGTTTTCCTGTTCATTGGCAAATTATTTGTTTAGGGATCCATGGAGAAGGGGAATGGATGCGGGCATTAATTGCACCTGGTCTGAAAGTTTTCCAGCCTGAGGCCAGGCCTTTAAACGTCTAGAACACTATTCAGGTAGTCCCTGCCAATCAGTTAAAATTGGCTCATGAATCAAAGCCTGTGACCATCCTTGACTCCTAGCTCTTTTGAATGGTTCACCAAGTTTAAGTGGCAATGAAAAGGCCATGATCAACTCCCAGGCCAATCGTTCTTCAGGGGTTTGGAGGGGGATCCAGCATGGGGAAGGGCCATCGGACAAGCCCTGGAAATGTGCCCATTGGTGGCCTACCTCCCCAACCCCACTTTCAACCTCAGGAAGGCCCCTCAGCGCCCTCTATATCTAAACACTGTTGATGTTTCTAAAAAGCACCCTCCTAAAGAAAATCCCAATAGCAAACTCACAGTGATCTGGCTGAGAGTGTGGAGACCGTGAATGCTGTTCTTAGATGCGGGTGCCTTGCTAAGGCAGGAAGGACACAGACAGTCCCTTCCCATCCTGAGTGTGGGATGTGCTTAGTGACTTGCTCCCAAAGAGTGCAGTATGGAAGAGGGGAGAGGGACTAACTTTACAATGCAGAAACCGGAAAACACTGTCTCAGCCCCACGGTCAAGATCAACATCAACAGAGATACATCATCTTGATAGCATGTGCCCTTTTTTTTTTTTTTTTTTTTTTTGAGGCAGAGTCTCACTCTCTTGCCTGGGGCGAGTGCCGTGGCGTCAGCCTAGCTCACAGCAACCTCAAACTCCTGGGCTCAAGTGATCCTACTGCCTCAGCCTCCCTAGTAGCTGGAACTACAGGCATGCGCCACCACGCCCGGCTAATTTTTTCTATATGTATTTTTAGCTGTCCAATTAATTTCTTTCTATTTTTGGTAGAGACAGGGTCTCGCTCTTGCTCAGGCTGGTCTCGAACTCCTGAGCTCAGAACGATCAGCCCGCCTCGGCCTCCCAGAGTACTAGGATTACAGGCGTGAGCCACCGCGCCCGGCCTGATAGCATGTGCCCTTGATATGACGTGATGAGCATGGCACTGTACCTCTGTGGCCTTCCTACCAAAAACCCATAGCCCCAGCCTAACCATGAGAAAAATTTCAGACAAACCCAAATTGTGAGGCATTCTACAAAATACCATACCAGTACCGCTCAAAACCTTTAAGGTCATTAAGGACAAGAAAAGTCTGAGAAACTGTCACAGAAGGCTAAGGCGATATGACAACTAAATGTAATATGGTATCCTGGCTGGAATCCTGGAACAAAAAAGGGACATAAATAGTGAAATGTGATAGAGTATGGAGTTTAGTTAATATTAATGTACCAGGGTGCAGTGGTACGTGCCTGTAGTCCCAGCTACTCATGGAGCTGAGACAGGAGGATCACTTGAGCCCAGGAGTTTGAGCTTGCAGGGAGCTGTGACGACACCACTGCACTCTAGCCTAGGTGACAGAGTGAAACCCTGCTTCAAAAAAAAAAAAGAGAAGAAAAGAAAAGAAAAAGTACCATAGTAATGTCAGATGTTAACAATAGATGAAACTGGGTGGCAGGTATATGGGAACTCTGTACTATCTTTGCAGCTTTTTTTAAAATCTAAAACTATTCTAAAATAAAAAGTTTATGAATAAAAAAGAGTGCAGAGATTGGAGCCAGAGCAGAGATGACACATTTCAGCCCTGTCATCGCCACACAGCCACCCTGGCTGGATTTGTCTGTGTGGCCTCCCTGCCAGTCCATTCATCCCTTAAAAGGTATATCCGCGACATGCTTGCCCTCTGTAAGGCTCTGGGTTTCCAGGTCTCCATAACAGTTCTGAAGGAAATTTGCTGCTGCGGTGCCATCCGAGAAGACACCTCTGGGAAGGAAGCAGACATGGGTGTGAATCCAAGTACACCTGCTTGAAACCTGGAGTGGAAGTTTAGTCTCCCAGAATTCTCATTTGGCAAGAGCCTTAGCTGTTTTTCTCATTTTTGTAGATCAAGAAACTGGGGCTCAGTAAAATCGAGCAACTTATTTAAAGGCCAGTGGCTTCAGCCATATTTATGTGTAGTTTTTTCAATGTTCATGGAATACACCTCCCCCTTTTTAAAAAATGGACTCTGACTCAGAACCCTAATACATAGAGAACAGATAGGAAGTGAGCTGATCCGGCTGGGAAAAGGCTGGAAACTGAAACTCTATCCATACATACACCCTTTTACTATCTTCCAATAGGGCTCCTATGGAATCCTTGGGAGCAAAGTTTAAATCTACTCTCCTACAACTTCACTTTAAGGCTGCATATTATTCCAGCATGGGATTATTCCATAATTTACATAACTGATCTCCTCTTGCTGGACATTTCATTTGTTTCGACTTCTCATTTTTATAAAGAATGCTACAATGAACATTCATCTTTGCACCTATTTCCAACTATTTTATTGTGATATGGAAGTTTTGGATCAAAAGGTATTTTAATGCTTTTAAAACATATTGACAAATCACTCTCCAAAATGGTTATAAAAATTTATAATCCTAGCAGAAATATTCATGAGTGGCCTATTTTTCTATAACATAATCAACACTAGATTTTAGCATTATTTTTCATTTGGCCAATCTGATACAAGAAAAATGGGATTTAAGTATCATTCAAATTTGCATGTCTTTGATTGCTACTATGGCTAAACTTTTGGGATGAATTTTATTGGCTAGTCAAGTATCTTCTTTTGTGTTGTTAGTCCATTTTTAAAAATTTGAATGTGGGGTTTTTTGCTTGTTTTTTGTTTAATAAAATTTCCTCAAAAATTAAGACTATTAACTCTTTGTCATATAAGTAAAAATATTTTAGTGTTAAATTTGTCATATAAGTTTTAAATATTTATGTGTTCAAATCTACTAATCTTTTCTTTCCTTTATAGTTTATTCCTTTTTGTATTATGTTTAGAAATATCTTTCCTATCCCAAATATTTTTGTTTAGTTGTTGGTAATCCTTCGGTGGTATGAGTGTTAACACTTCTTTAATAATAATTACTGTAGTGTAGTAGTTAAGAGTAAAAGCTGTAGGATACAAAGTTTCAATTAGACAGGAGGAATAAGTTTTTGAGATCTATTGCATGGCATGATGATTATAGTTAATAATAATGTATTGTATATTTCAAAATCACTAAAAGAGTCGATTTCAAATGTTCTCACCACAAAAAAAGAAAAAGATAAGGCCCTGTGTGGTGGCTCACACCTGTAATCCTAACACTCTGGGAGGCCGAGGCAGGAGGATTGCTTGAGGTCAGGAGCTGGAGACCAGCCTGAGTAACACCGAGACCCTGTCTGCACAAAAAATAGAAAAATTAGCTGGGCGTGGTGTCTCTCACTTGTAGTCCCAGCTACTCAGGAGGCTGAGGCAGGAACTTGAGCCTAGGAGTTTGAGGTTGCAGTGAACTATGATGCCACTGCATTCCAGGTGGGGCGACAGAGTGAGACCCTGTCTGAAAAAAAAAATAAAAAAGAAAAGTATAGAAGATAACGGTTATGTTAATTAGCTTGATTTAATCATTCCACATTGTATACCTATATCAAAATATCACATTATACTCTATAAATATATATAATTATAATTTGTCAATTAAAAATTAAAAAATACATTTTAAAAGAAAGAATAAGATACATACAAAAAAAGAGAGTAAAAGGTATAGGGTTAGTTGGCCCTGGATTTGAATGCCAGCTCCCCCAACTTACTAACTGAGAGATCTTGATCAACTTAAATTTTTTGAACTTCAGTTTAGTCATCTGAAAACCAGAAATAAAATTAAGAGTACCAACCTCCTAGAATTCTCCTGATGTTTACATTAGTTAATGCTTATGGCATGCTTGGCATTGGGTCTGGCACATAGTAAACGATAACATGAGCGATTATTGCGTTCATCTTTATTTATTTGAGTATATGATGTGATATAGGGATTTAGGTTTTCTTCTCACCCCACATCTGTAACCAATTTTTTTCAAGCATTTTCTGAATGATCCTTCATTTCATAATTGATTGGAGGCCGGGCGCGGTGGCTCACGCATGTAATCCTAGCACTCTGGGAGGCCGAGGCGGGCGGATCGTTCTGAGCTCAGGAGTTCGAGACCAGCCTGAGCAAGAGCAAGACCCCGTCTCTACCAAAAATAGAAAGAAATTAATTGGACAGCTAAAATATATATATAGAAAAAATTAGCCGGGCACGGTGGCGCATGCCTGTAGTCCCGGCTACTCGGGAGGCTGAGACAGTAGGATCGCTTGAGCCCAGGAGTTTGAGGTTGCTGTGAGCTAGGCTGACGCCATGGCACTCACCCCAGGCAAGAGAGTGAGACTTTGTCTCAAAAAAAAAAAAACATAATTGATTGAAACATCCAATCTCTGCTACTTAGGAAATCATGACCTTGGGAAAGGTCTTTAGTTCTCTATGGTTCAGTTTTCTCATCTTAAAAATGAAGACAATGATAGTACCTTCCTTATAGGATTGCTGGGAGGATTAAATGAGATAATACAGTAAAGCACTTGCCTGGGGCGAGTGCCATGGCATCAGCCTAGCTCACAGCAACCTCAAACTCCTGGGCTCGAGCAATCCTACTCTCTCAGCCTCCCCAGTAGCTGGGACTACAGGCATGCGCCACCATGCCTGGCTAATTTTTTCTATATATATTTTTAGTTGTCCGATTAATTTCTTTCTATTTTTGGTAGAGACGGGGTCTCGCTCTTGCTCAGGCTGGTCTCGAACTCCTGAGCTCAGGATGATCCGCCCACCTCGGCCTCCCAGAGTGCTAGGATTACAGGCGTGAGCCACCGCGCCCGGCCCAGTAAAGCACTTTAAATAGCCCACCAGCGCAGGTAGCATTTAATAGATGGTAACTGCTGTTATTAAATAACAGACCATGATCTGAATACGTCCTAACAACATGGATCTTAGGGCAATGAAAATAATTTGTTGTTGATTGAAAAATGTGCTAGTGCTAGGATAGGTCTTCAGCTGAGCCATCTTCTGAATTTACACCAGTGTATCATGCAGCCCAAATATGATCTGAGGTGTTCACCCAGAATACGGAGGCATAAGCAGCTGACACAGCCCTTGGCTGTCCTTCATGACCCTCAGACCCCACTTTGCATCCAGCATCTCACCAGAATGGAGTCTCTCTGCCTCCTTACTAGGTTTGGGAACATGGCATTAAAAATAGGATTGTCCAGATTTATTTGGTGATAACATGTTCTGACTGTATTTAGCCTATGGGCCATGTACATTTTCATCATCTCTTCTCAGTGAAGGGATTGCCTGGAGCGATGTCATGTGTCTAGAAATATTGCCTTCTCAATTGTCAACGAAGTAAAAGGGAGTCATTTCTTAAATTTGTCTGGGATGCTGTGGTTTGCAAAACACTTTCCCATCCATTATCTTTCAATCTCCAAGTAAATACTCCAGAGAGGCAAGGCAAGGCAATCATTTGCACTTAACAGCTATGAAAACAGAGGCTTGTATGATTAAGTCTCACCCAAGTGGGCTAAACTTCTCACTCCCGATTCCATCTCTGTGCCCTACACGAGGCTCCCCACAATTCCTGGGCTCCCTCAAAATATTCAACATGTTGATGTAGGCCCCTTACCATAAAGCTGGTATTTATCCAGCTTTATGATTTTTTCAACTTGTCCGAAACTTCCCCGTGTTTAGAGCCACAAATTGATAATTACACTTTTTTCAGGTTAGGTGAGGCTGACCTCAATCCATCAGAGTAGCACTGGCCTTCTGCACCCAGTTCCTTGCTGTTCTCTGTCACGGGGGCCAACAACCCCCCTCGTTGTAGGATAGAGGCTGAAACTCTGAAGTGACTCCAAACAGGTCCATAGTTGCCCTGAGTAATAATGGCGATAGACAATCTATTACCCAGACACAAATCTGGGCATACTGAGGTCCCCTGGAAAATATACTCTACTATTTCTCAGTCTAGTAACTTTTTTTAAATTGGTAGTGGGTGGAAGATTAAGATAAGTTTGCTAACTTGGTATACCAAGTAAGAATAGTAAATCATTACCATCATAAAACAACAATATAAGGACATTTTCACACCAAAAAGCAGGAGAGATAGAATCTCAGAATAAGGGACAATACGTTTAGCTTTATAAAGAACTCACAAGTCATCTTTATATTTCTTGTTCTACACAGGTCTGTGTGAAACACTCTATCAGGCACTTGCTCTGGGGTTGGCATTTGGAATCACTGCTCTGGGAGTCATAACATCATTTTCACACTTTTTGGCCTGGCGTCCTTAATTCCTGATGTGTTCAGAGCTGGAGACTTCCAGGCCTGAGAAGAAACATGTATGGACTAACCATAAAGGTTCTCTGAACATCTGAGTTGAAGCCAAGACTTGTGAATCATTCTTTCTGGATATACTATTAAAAGCAGTGAACATGATATAATTAGGTATCATTTGGAACAGTGCATTTGTTTTTGTAGTGGTTGGGATGACATGTTAATCCCAGGAAGTCTTAGGCTGGGAATAGTTACGGAATCTGCAGTCAGCAGAGGGAAGCACCTGATTGGATATTACTTGTTACTGTGACCCATGGAGAAGTTGTCATCTACAGATGAGATCTTGATCTTTGTATATGATCAATACACATTTTTAAAAACCCTATTGTGAACATTTGGGCAGACATTATAAATGTCACTATAAGTCAAAAGCATAGTAACTAAGAGAAGGCAAAGGATGGAGAGAGGTAATAACATTTTTTGAGTGTCAACCATGTGTCAGACATATGCAAGCAAACCCAATACCATTCACCATAACCTTGAAAAACAGCAATTATCTTTATTTTACAAGTGAGAAAATTGAGGTCAAAGATAGAGAAATTAGCCAAGGTGGTAACTCACACCTGTAATCCTAGCTACTCCAGAGGCTGAGGTGGGAGGATCACTTAACCCAGGAATTTGAGACCAGCCTGGGCAACATAGCAAGACCCCATCTCTAAAAAAGAAAAAAGAAAAAGATATAAAACTTGAACACTTGAACAAGGTCACACAGCTGGAAAGTGGCAGAGTTCAAGTCTATTTGACTCCAAAGCCATGCTCTCTATGTGCTATTACTAGAGAAAAGAGAACCAAGACCTAGTGTCCCAACATCTTTTAGCATAGTAAAATATAAACAATTGGAACTAAAAATACTTGTAGTTTAAAACTCAAGGGAAGGCCAGGTGTGGTGGCTCACACCTGTAACCCTAGCACTTTGGGAGCCTGAGGCACGAGGATCCTTGAGGCCAGGAGTTCAAGACCAGCCTGGGCACATGGCAAGACCCTGTCTCTGCAAAAAACTTAAAAAATTAGCTGGGTATGGTGGCGCATGCCTGCAGTCCAGCTACTTGGGAGGCTGAGGCAGGAGGATTGCTTGAGCCCAGGAGTTTGGGGTTGCAGTGAGCTCTGATGATGCCACTGCACTCTAGCCTGGGCAACAGAGCAAGACCCTGTTTCAAAAAAATAACCTAAAGGGGAATTTCTCGAACTTAATAAAGACTGTTTATGAAAAACCTACGTACCAATAGCATCGTTTTTTTTGTTTTCTAGAAACGGTCCAGCTCTGTTGCCCAGGCTGGAATGCAGTGATGTGGTCACAGCTCGCTGTAACCTTGAACTCTTGGGCTCAAGAGATCCTCCCATGTCAGCCTCCCAAGTAGCTGGGACTACAGGCACGCATCACCACACCTGGCTAATTTTTTTTTTTGTAGAGATGGGGTCTTGCTATGTTGCCCAGGCTAGCTTTGAACTCCTGGCCTCAAGCCAATAACATCATTCTTAATGCCGAAAGACATGGTAGAAGACTGTTTCCTAAGACTGGGAATATGGAAAGGAAGGCAAAGATGTTTTGCTCTCATCACTTCTGTTTAACCGTTCATTGGAGGTCCTAGCCACTGTAATAAGTCAAGAAAAATAAATAAAAAGTCTAAACATTGGAAAAGGAAAAATAAAATGGTTTTTATTTACAGATTAACTTGATGAGAGAATCCTTCAGAATCTAGAAAAAAGCTACTACAACTAATAAATGAATTTAGCAAGGCTACAAAAGGAAAAGTCAATATAAAAATATCAAGTGTATTTCTGTATATCAGTAATGAACCACTGGAAAATAAAATTTAAATACCAATACCATTTATGATATCATCTAAAATCTTGAACACTTCCAGAAATGTAACACAATATGTTTAAGACCTATATACTGAAAAGTATGAAACATTGCTCGGGAAAATTAAAGAAAACCTAAACAAATGGAAAGATACACCGTGTTTATGGCCCAAAAGACTCAATATTGTTGACATGTTAATTCTCTTCAAATTGATATATAAACTCAATGAAATACAAATCAAAATTCCAGAAGGCCTTTTTGGGGGGTAGAAATTGACAATCTAAAATCTGTATGGAAGTGTGAATGATCTAGAATAATCACAATAATTTTGAAAAAAAAAAAGAACAAAGAAGACTTAAATGACCTGATTTCAAGATGTAAAGACTGTAAAGGTACTTTATAATACCTATATTAATCAAGACAATGTGGTATTGGCATAAGGACAGACATATAGTTCAATGGAACAGAACACAGTGTCCATAAACGGACCTACACATATTTGGTCAAATGATTTTTCAACAAAGGTGCTATAATAATCTAATGGAGTAAAGATAATCTTTTCAACCAATGATGCTGGAACAACTGGATATGCAAATTGGGGTGGAGGGTAGGAGAAACCTGAACCTTTATGTCACATCACACATAAAAATAAACTCTACATGAATCATAGACTCAAATGTAAAAGCTGAAAATACAAGAAAAGAATTATTGCAGCCTTAGAGCAGGCGAAGATTTCTTAGGACACAAAAGCATTAGCCATAGAAGAAAAAATTGGTAAATTGCACTTTATCAAAATGTAAAACTACTATTCTTCAAAATAATTAGCTAAGAAAATGAAAAGGCAAGTCACAGACTAGGAGAAAATATTCACTATATATATTATATACATATATATGTGTGTGTGTGTGTGTGTGTGTGCGTGTAAATGACAAAGGACTTGTGTACAGACAGTAAAAGAATACCCATACTCAATTTAACAAATGGGCAAGATTTGAATGGACACTTCACAGAAGATATACAAATGACCAAGGAGAACATGAAAACATATTTACCTTCTTTAGTAATAAGAGAAATACAAATTAAAACCACAAAGTGATACCACTCCATATCCACTAGAATATATTTTGGATTATATTTTTGAATTTTAGAATGGCTAAAATTAAAAAGACTGCAGTCCCAAGTGTTGATGAGGATGAGAACTGGAATGGTCCTATATTGCTGGTGGGAATGTAAAATGATACAATCACTTTGGAAAATAGTTTGGCTATATCTTATAAAGTTAAATACACTTACGTTATGGTGCAGCCATCTTATTTCGACATCAAGAAAAATGAAAACACATCTCCACACAAAACCTGTACACTCATGCTGACAACCTTTATTCATAATCATCAAAGGCTGGAAATAACCCATTAAACCCAATAAACCCATTTGTTTACTCATCAACTGGTGGATGAGTAAACAAATTCCTCTATCCTAGGGAATACTACTCAGCAACAAAAAGAAAAGATTTACTGATCCATGCGACAACATGGGCGAACCCTAAAAACATTTTGAGTGAAAGAAAAATTTTATCTAAATGGAATTATACAGTATAATGCCATTTATATAAAATTCTAGAAGAGGCAAAACTAGTCTATAGTGATGGGAAGCAAATAAGTGGTTCCCTGGAGTCAAGGGTGGAGGGATTAACTGGGACAAGGATAGTAACCCTCTCTCTTCCATGGGGTGATGATTACATGGGTATGTATGTTTGTCAAAGCTCATTGAACTTAAAATATTTATTGGATGTAAATTCCAGCTCGATAAAGTTGATTTTAAAAGTAAAAATAACATTTTGGATTTAAAATTTTTGTAAATTCTTAGTTCTGTCCTTGTGCTAACACCTGTATAAAAAGGATCGCGCAGATCCAATATCAGGTCGTTGTGAACGGGCGCTCTTTATCTGAACATGATGGCCTAGGCAGGTGAATAGAGGTGAAATATCTGACCTTGGGGGTCAGAAGGGGCCTGCTGCTCCAAAATTATTTGTATTACTAGAGTACTGCTTGCAATCCGAATGTACCAGCAGCAACAGATTTTGAAGGCAGAGGACAAGGGTAAAGGCGTAGGGATAGCCTCTGGAGAGAATAGATGAGTCCGTGGGAATCCCAGACAGGGCAGTAGGAAAGTCATTAGATGCGCTCATCTCTTCAATCTTGAAAGAATTCCTGAAAGGGCAATATTGAAAGATCCAGGGATGTGCTTACTCTGGCAGTTGGGAATTCAGAGGTCACGGTAAGGTATCCAACCCAGGAGAGTAAAATTAGAGAGAAACATTGCATAATGGATGGACCCCTTGCAGGCATCTTTCCTAAAGAAATATTTTCATGTGTGCATAAGGAAACATAGATGGGACCACTTCTTGAAGGCTTGCGTGTAAGAAATGTCAGCATCTTAAATGGGAAGGGATTTAATGAAGCAAGGTGCATCTGTTCCATAGCGACCCTCTCAGTGCCCACCCACAGGACCCGGGACTTGCTGTGTCTGCGTATGCCGACAGACTTCCAGATGGGAGCACCTGCAGCTCCTTGGTGGAAGGCTTTTTGTGGCCACCAGAGCCCTCTCTGCCCAGGTGCATGGAAAACCAAAAGTACCTGGGAGTCAACGCGCCTCTGAAGCAGGCCTCAATCAACTGCAGATGGGAGACAATAGATAAATACTCCGGCTCTCTTTAGGTAGAAATGTGCTACAGTTGTGCAGTACATCCTAGATTCTCCTAGAATCTCCCCGTAGAATTGAGCTCAGGTTTTACTTACAGTGATGACTTGCTTGATAAAACACCCTTTATTGGCTTCCTTCCCTTCCTTGTCTCCCTTCCCCATCCCCCTGTTTTCTGGGATCACCTCCCACACAAAGTAATTGCACTTAAATCCTGTCTCAAGGTCCCCTTTTAAATGCAGCATTTTGAAAGAACAAAGCAGATCAAAAAATAGGTTATTATGGAAAGATCACCATAACATATTGTTAAGTGAAAAGGCATTTTCTAGAACTATATGTGTATTATATAATAGCATGTATTTAAAAAACACAAAAAATAAAACCATACATTTCTAAACGTGTGCGTGTGTTGCGAACGCATGTAAAATGGTCTAGTTGGGACGCTCGCTTCGCTGATCGTGGCGGTTAGCTCTGAGGAGAGGGGATGAAAAGGAGAAGGGCAAGTTTTGCTTAAAGGGTAACCTTAGAATTTTTTAAAAAGAAGAATTTCTTTGTGAACTACTTGTGTTTTTAAAAGTCAATATAAAGTACTTTATAATGGGATAGAAGAGCTCAGTTTACTTCAGCTTAAGAACCAACACTGGGCACTGGGGAAGCAGAGAAAAATAGGAAACCAGTCCCTGCCCTTAGGGAGATCCCAGAGCACCAAAGGCAATAGACAGTAAACATCTGTAAGTCCAGGTGACAAATACCAGGTGACAGAAGTAAGCAGAGGGGCTGCGGGGAACCCAGAGGTGGGGCCCAGCCAGCCTTCTGTAGAAGAAAGTCATCCCTCCCTCACCTGCCCTGCAGGGTTTGGGGTGTACTTCACCCAAAATGACTAGAGCTCAGTCAGCAGAGCCGAAGGTATAACGATTAAGAATTAAGCAAATCAAGCACTTGCCACCCAGGCAGAATAAAGACAGTTTTAATGGAAGGATAATGACATCCCTGGAGAGATGTCCTGGAGCAGGAATTTATCAGTGTTTCCAGCATGTCCAAGAATTTCTAGTGGACAATTACATTGACACCATGACCCTGGCTCTTTGGATCTCCCACCGGCCTCCCCTCCACACCCCATCTGCCCCGCTCCCACCCCGTGCTCTGAGACCGTGCCCATCAAGCAAGCTTCTGCTGATGATCTAGTTTTCCATGGAGGCTTGCCAGGGAGAGAAAATGTACCACTCGAGGAGGCAAGTGTTACAATCCAGCTGTCACTGGAAGGCAAACAAGTGGCCTGTTTCTTGCCTCTGGGACCTTATTATGTGGCCCCTTAGCCCATGGTTCCCAACTTTGCTGCACATTGGAGTCTACTGGGGAGCTTTTAAAAATCCTGATGCTCAGGTCACCCTCCACACCTATTAAGTAGCGGCGGTGTGGGAGGATGCCAGGCAGGAGTGCGCCGAAGCCGGCTGCTCTGGCGAGCCCGCTGCGTGCATCTCTTCCCAACTCTGCCTTCAGTGATGTCATCCTGGTAGATCGAAATCATCCATGGTGGAAGTTTTTGCACCACGGATATTGGCTACACATCAGGGCTTTTTTATTCTTTCTAGACAGCCAATTGTTAAACATTTACCAGCATACCATTAAAGCCAGGCAGGAGTATTTTCTTAAGATCCCCAGGTGATTCCAACGTGCAGCAAGGTCTGGGAACCACCGCTGTCTTAGTTTTGCCTACACAGTACTCAGTGTAGTCTTGGGGAACTTGGTTTCACCTACTAACTCTAGGAATAGCTATTAAAGGCTGCAGCTTTCTTTCTAACCTGGGACCACTGTCTTTGAGGACTTTCCGAGAAAGCAACCGTTATCCTGTTGTGAAAGCTGAGCTCTGTAACTTGGTGTATCGGGGTGGATAGGTGGAAGTTTTCTGTATGGCTCATTATTGCCGTTTTGATGAAAAGTATGGTGTATTTGAAGTCCAAACTGAAAATAGATCCAAGGCCTGTGTAACATTATGAAATGCCCTCATTTTATTGCTATGTCCAATGTATGTGCGTTATACTTTCATTTATTAAGCCTTAAGAAGTCGAAGTAATAAAGGGTACCTACAAATGTTAAGCATAATGATTTTGGAATATGTTAAAAAAAATTTTTTTTTTTTTTTTTTTTTGCTGACTTTAAGATAAAATGTTCATCACTGATTTACCAGAGAAAAAGGAAAGTTTTAGGCATTACCTGACTCACGTGGCCAACGATGTGGGTCAAGTCTAAGGTTTGGTCCTGAGGGGGTTTGGAGCTGGGATGAATATCCCACTCAGCAGCTGAAAAACAGAGAGGGGTAAGATGAGGCCAAGGCCCTCAGACATATGCAAAGGGAACTCTCGTGGGGCTCAAGGCTGTGTTGTTGAGGTGAATGGAGGACCAGCTGTGGGGGAAGAAGGCCCGCGCAGTGCATGAACTTAGATTTGTCTGGCCTCACCCAGTCCCCAGCTTGTTGTCCTGTCTCTATCTTAGTTGCTATTGACTCCCCAACTGATTCCTCTACTGTCTTGTCTGGCTTCTCTTGCTAGGCCTTCTTGTAGCTGATCCTGGACATGCCCGTTGTCCCGCAGCACTACCAGATGCCTCCAAGGTTTGCAGCCTTGCTCACACTCTCTCGTATCAAGCCTCTGGCTTTACTTTGGCATTGACAGCTTTATGTCCTGTCACAAGGCTGATGGAGGGCCTGAAGGGGCTCAGGAAAATGGATGAGGGGAACTAAGAGAAGCATTTTACAATTTACTAGGATTTAAGCATCACATCTCATCTCTCCAACCAACTCCCCGAACAGAAGAGTGCTGGAAATGGGGATACCAGGAAAATATTAACAAGTAAGCAATGCACAGAAGCAAGGAAGGAAACTACTTACAGTGGTGGATACTCTGTGGCAGGCATTGTGCTAGATGTTACGTATAGTAATGTGTGACTTTATTTAATTCTCTCAATATTGCTTTCTATTTCAAAACAGGTGTTACAACTCCCATTACACAGATGAGGATACTGAAGCTCAAAAACATTAAGTGCCCATAGCATCACTTCCTCGGTCATTTCTTCCAGGAATGTTGGGGGGCAATGGGAAGAATAGGCACTGTGGAGCTGGCCAGTCCTGGCTTTGTCACTCACTGGCTGTATGAGGTTTCATAAGTTACCTTGCCTTCCTGAGTCTGTTTCTTCACTTGCAAAATGGGACATACTGATGATTTATTACATGAGATGACATGTGTTGAGCACCCAGCACTGCTGAATGTGAGTTGCTCCCTTTGTAGTCCTTTAATCCCCCTGAGCCTGGCCCAAGTTCTCCAAAGTCTCTGCAGACAACTCATGGGGTGAGCCAGTTCTTGGAAGAAAGGGAAGATCACCTCCCACTTCCTGCATATTATATTCCTGCTTATGCATTCTGATGTCCTGCTTGCTTTTTTAGGCTCTAAGTGCTATCCTGCTGACTCACTTCCGACTTCTCGTTCATCATGCTCAGCTCCTGAAAATGGAACGGAATGGAAAAAGCCGGAAATTGTACTGTCTGGTGCTGTGTTTAAGGGGACAGCCACCCCACGTGGATGGAATGCTGGGGACATGAACTGAGCTGTGCCCAAAATGTGTTTCTCAGCTGACTCCTGGGACACTTTGCCTTGGATTGTAATACCTGTACTAATAATAACCATCCCAGTTAACTGCCACTAATGGGGAGCTAGCAGACCCCGGGCTATGTGCTTTCCATGGATTGTCTCTTTGAATCATCACAACTGCAGAAGTCAGGGATGCTTTCTATTTTACAGACAAGGAAATTCACATTAAGATAGGTTAAGAAACTTGCCAGAGGTCACACAGCTAGTAAGGGGCAGAGCTAGGATTCAAACCCACGATCCAAATCTGTGCTGTTCAATATGAAACTACTAGCCACATGCGGCTAATGAGCATTGAAATGCGGCTAGTGACAGAGGAAATTGAATTTTTAATTCAATTGAGATGTACTGTATGTAAATACAAAATACACACCAGATTTCAAAGACTTAATATCAAAAGCCATATATAAATAAAATATCTTTTTTATATTGATTACATGTTAAAACGACAATATTTATACATATTGAGTTAAATAAAATACATCAAAATAATTCTACCGATTTCTTTCAACTTTTTAATGTGACTACTAGAACACAAAATTTCATATATAGCTGTCATATTTCTCTAGGACAGCATTGATCTAAACCATGAACATTACATGGTCGCTAGACCAATGACTTTCCAATATTTTTGATAAATTTTTTTTAGCACAACTCCTCAATTTGTGAATTTTTATTTATTTATAAATTACGTACATGTATAATACTCTGTAATACTGTGTACATTATAAAACACTGACAAAATGAATATTTTAAAAAGATAAAATAAAAAATAGAAAGAGTTGTACCAACTAATTTCTTCCAGGAGCCTAAGGGTCACTTTGTATACCCCCTAGAGTGTGCACACAACATTTTGGAAATTCCTGCTCCAGACTGACTTAGAACTCCTGGGTGCAAAAACTTTAATACAGAGGGTCCCCAATTTTGGCTTATGATTTTTTAACTTTATGATGATGCAAAAGTAATACGTGTTCAGTAGAAACTACTTTGAGTACACATGCAACATTCTGTTGTTTACTTTAAGTACAATATTCCACAAATCACATGAAATATTCAACACTTTATTATAAAATAGACTTTGTGTTAGATGATTTTGACTGTAAGCTAATGTAAGTAAGTGTTCTGAGAATGTTAAGGTAGGCTAAGCTATGCTATTCAGTAGGTTAGGTGTATTAAATGCATTTTCAACTTACAATATTTTCAATTAATGACGGATTTATCCAGATGTAACATCATTGTGAGTAAAGGAGCATCTGTACATGTAGCTCCCTTCCCACATAGTTGAAGCTGGCACCATGACTAGATTTTATTGGTGCTCAATAAATGTTTGTGGAAGGAATAAATAATCCTTAATGTTCAATCATTTATCTGGTGGATTAGATTAATTAATTTATTTCACATGTATTGATCACTTTCTATGTGCTAGTACTATACTAAGTGCTGAAAAAATAAACAAACTTTAAGCCCCTTTCCTCTAGGTCATTGCTTCTCAAACTTCAGTGTGTGTAATAATCACCTAGAAGGCTTGTTAAACAGATTCCTTCTCTCCCCACCCCAATTCTGATTCAGTAGGTCTAGGGTGGATCCAAATAATCTGCATGTCTAAGAAGCTTCTAGGAAACTAAGCTTTGGAGAAGATTGACGTGCACTGGAGAATTGGAAAGGCATCCCAAATATTATGTGAAGGTGACAGTAGAAGAGAACCAACATACAGTGAACTTTTACTATTTGCCAAGCACTTTTAAATACATCACCTCATTTAATCCTCATATCAACCTGATGAAGCACATATTATTATATAAGTTGAGGCAACTGAGACCTGAGAAAGATTAAATTGCCTAAGTTATGGAGTTAGTAAATGGCAGAGCTTGCGTTTGTACCCACTTTCCTGCACTCAGTAACTCATGAAGATCTGCAATATCTTCTCCTTTTTAGGTACTGTCCTAGGAACCAGGCATATTGAGTGAGACAGACGAGCTCACTGTCTTGCTCAAATTTAATAAGCAATTAAAATATAGAGTTCTCAGTGTTATGAAGAAGGCAGTGCCATGAAGATATATAAGAGAAACATATTCTAGAAGAGAGTTGGTGTATGGAAGACCTGAAGAATGAATTAGAGGAGTGAAGGTGGGTGAGAAGAGTTTTGGGCTGAAGATATGCATGAAGGCTTACAGGCAACAAAGTATTCAAGGAACTGCAATAAGCTGAGAATGTCCGAAGTGCAGAGGATGGAGATGAGAGATAAACTCCTTGAGCGAGGTGGGAACCAGATCTGTCAGGCTATTTAGGCTTATTGACTTTATTCAAGAGCAGGGGCATGGTCAGACTTGTTTTTGTAAAATTTTACTATGCCCACAGCAGAGGATAGATTAAAGAGAGCTAGCCTACAGGCAGGGAGATTCATTAAAGATGCTAGTCGTGTAAATTGGGTGACTGGGGAGAAGTGGGGGTGGAGGGTGTTTAAAAGTGTTTAAGACTTGATGATTGAAAGGGAAAAAATGGGCAGGCAAAGGAGGAATCAAAGATGACAGTACACAGCTTTAGTAGGGATAAGGTTCTGTAAGTTTATTATTTCACATTTTAAAAGAAGAGTTAAATCAGATAAGCGAAGTCGTGCGAAAGAAAGATTTTAGTAAGATTTCAATGACTGAAACTTAATTAGAAAACATGGGAAACAATTACTATTTCTGTGCTTAAGTTTACTTTTTTTTGTTTTAATGTGCATCAACAGCTTTATCATCTGTTAAGACTGGAGTTCTGAATGTTGGAAATTACTCCTCTTTTTCCCAAGGTCAGGATTAACTACGGAGAACCGGCCATAGCCTGTGAACTGTCAGAAACTACTGAGTTTCTTCTGTGACTGTCTTCTTGGTGAGTAACCTTGGACCTTGAGTTTCTGAACCTCGACATTCCTTTTTTCTCCCCTTATCTTTCCACGCTTCGCGCCTTAAAAGCGGTGGTACATGGCTCCTACCAATGAACCAGAGATGATTTGGACTCCGCCTTCTTTATCTCGGTCCCGCCCACTTTACAGACCACACCCCTTTCATTTGGCCCCGCCCCTTGAAGAGGTCGTCTCCGATATGACAGCGAATTCTCCATAATCCTGCCCTATAGGACATCTGAAGGGCGGGACCTAGATCAATCTTTTTTTCCATTTGTTAAATCAAGTGTCTATCTGGCCCCAGTTCCGCCCCACTTCATCTTCAACCCAAGGATTGGTTGCTCTGTTCTTTGTTTCCGGCTCATGATTGGTTCTTTCATTCCGCCCCTCTCTTCCAGCTTTTGCAGGCGGGATTAGCACGCAGCTTCCTGCTCCTGCCAAAAAAAATAAAAGAAGAAAAAGAAAAGAGGAGAGAGGCGAAAGAAAAATGTCACGAAGATCTTTGGGTTTTAATTGGCTTTCAGCCTTGTCGGTCAGGCTGAACTCTGCCTTTTGATTGGTCTTTCTATCTGCCCATCCCGCTTAGGGGGCGGGATTTCCCCAGGAGACCCTCACCTGGTTGCCACTGGCCGAACAGTGCGCCTGTCTGAAGCTCCCGGCCCAGGATTGGAGGCGGACGCGGACAGGTGGGCGTGGATTGGCTAGGGCAGCCGGTCAGTGTGAGGCGGGGGCGGGGCCTCGGCGGCTGGTTGCGCGTGTCCGCCGCTGGCTCCGCTCTATCCGGCTTTGCTAGGGGAGGTGAGTCCGGCCGCGGCGGCACCGGCGGCTGAGGAGGCGGCGGCTGAGGAGAAAGCGGCCGCGGCGGCTGAGGAGAAAGCGGCCGCGGGGACTGAAGCCGGGTGGGGGGGGGGGGGGGAGACGGAGCAGCCTTGAGCCCTGCGGGGGCCGTCGCGCGGGGGGACCCACCCGCTCTCCCCCCCAACCCTCCTCAGCAGAAGCAGCCGGCGGCGGGGGCAGGAGTCAGCCCGCTTCCGACCGTACCCCGCCCGCCTCCCGGGGCTCCTATTCCTTGGCCCCGGGACCCTAACCTTCTCCCGGGGCGGTTCCCTCTGTCTGGGCGTCCGAGTGCTGCCCACCCCTCTTTCATTCCTCCCTGCACCTCCTTACCGTCACTTTTGCCCCGGTTATCTTTCTCCTCTCTGTCCTGCCTGTCGCCTCCTCGCCTCACTCCAGCCTCCTTCCCTGGCTCATTCCGCCCAAGGAAAGTTTAGTACCCCCCGCCCCGCCCTCCAAATCAGGTCAACCTGACTAGGAGTAGGGGGAGATGTAGGAAGGCCTGAGAGTTGGAGGGGGGGGGAAGCTGGAAGCTGGTTTCCCTGAAAATTTCCCCCCATCTTTTCAATTTAGGGTGGTTGGAATTTTTAAAAATTGTGTTTTTGAGGAGGTGGTAGGTGTTTAGAAAAGGATGTGGGAATGGAAGGGGTAGATGAGTCAACCCTTTTACAAGATTCCAAGGGTGGTGTGTTACCTGATCCTTTTCGTGTGTGGAGTTCAGGGGGTCGGGAGGTTTGGCCTTTATTCCCACATTCAAAGTTGGAACCTCCCCCAAATTAAGAATGGAGTTTTAGTACCCACTTGTGGCAGGAATCCTGGGGGGAAGGGGTCCTTTTTTCCTTTTTCTTTTCTTTTTCGTTTTTCTTTTTTTTTTCCTTTTTTTGGCAACCTACACCCTTCCACACACGCTCACCCCAAAATTAAACACCAAGATCCTGTAAGTTGTTTGGATTGACTGATGAAGACATAAAGCCAGTTACGCTCTATGTTTTTCGAGGTGGAGTGAGTGGTTTTTCTTCATTTTTAAATGGCCAAATGACAGCTTGACCCAGTTTGCTTTCCAATCAAAGGGCATTTCTTTGAATGTCTCTTTGTGGCGCAAGAGCCAATGCAAAAATGATGGCGGCTTACAATGGCGGTACATCTGCGGCAGCAGCAGGTCACCACCACCACCATCACCACCACCTTCCACACCTCCCTCCGCCTCACCTTCACCACCACCACCACCCTCAACACCATCTTCATCCGGGGTCGGCTGCTGCTGTACACCCTGTACAGCAGCATACCTCTTCGGCAGCTGCCGCAGCCGCAGCAGCGGCTGCAGCTGCAGCCATGTTAAACCCTGGGCAACAACAGCCATATTTCCCATCACCGGCACCGGGTCAGGCTCCTGGACCAGCTGCAGCAGCCCCAGCTCAGGTACAGGCTGCCGCAGCTGCTACAGTTAAGGCGCACCATCATCAGCACTCGCATCATCCACAACAGCAGCTGGATATTGAGCCGGATAGACCTATTGGATATGGAGCCTTTGGTGTTGTCTGGTGAGTATCAAAGGGAAAACACAACTTCTCATAGTTTCTCCTCATGGTTGTGATTGGCTGAGTCAACCCTTGTGGTTTTCTCCATGTTGACCAAAGTGGAGCAAGCTTCTCAGCTCAACTGTAGAAAGCCACCCTCACTTAATTGGTAAGGAGGCCTAATGCGTTGGCTGTCTAGGCTTGGTAAAGCACCTTCTCATGAGTAACACACATAAGTTTGCTGTCTACCAACTTTCCTGTTGAGAACCTAAGCACGCCACTGAATGTAGGATCAGTAGATGAATGTATGAAATACTCATCTCCGAAGACCTTGGTCATCTCACATGTGTTTTGATTTAGTTTGGATCATTTGCTTGGTTGCATTAAATGTCAACGACTGACCCAACCTGGATTTCTTTATAGTAGTCTTGTCATTAGGATATACTTTACATAACTACTTTCCTATCCTTTCTGTACTTTCACTCCTTATTTTGTGATCTTGATCCTCAGAAGAATGGCAGGGCTCAATGCTTGAGTGGTTTATTTTAAACTATAAAGCTACAGTTGGGAAGTATGTAGCTTTAGCCTTTTGATAAGAATGCATTAAATATAGCATCACACATGAGTACCACAAATGAGGTTAGTAGACTAGCTATGCAGTGGCCCACATTCGGTGTAATGTTTTAGTGTCATTTAGTGCCTCTTAAGTTACTATTATCCCTTGGTCAGTTGCTGTAGTAAGAAGTATACTTTTTAAACAAATGAAACTGCTTTACTTTTGCTAGGATATTTTAAAAAGTCTAAGGGTTTCTTAAATGTAACATTTTGGTTTATCTACCCTTTTTAGGCAGATTAGTAGTTTATAATAGAATATATTTATTCCTATCAAAACTAGAGTGAACTGAGTTGTTTTTTTTTCAAGGATTAAGAATTCCAGTGTGGATAGATGAATTGATATTTTCAGTGCATCCCAAAATAGATTCTTGTTAATGTCTAGAAAAGCCCTCATTACCACAGGAAAATGAACTCTTGCAACTAGCCTGGTAAATATCTCCTTTCCTCATTGTTTTTGAGGCTAAAATTGATATGAGTATCATTTTTGCATTATAATTGGTCATCTTTATTTATATTTCAGATTTTATAATCTAGGCTACTAAGTGATCTGATCCTTTAAAAAAAAAAAAAAAACTAGTAGACTCCTGTGTTTTCTCGCTAGTCTCCAAGGAGGTTGCTGCTGTAGCGGCCGTCCCTTCTCCAAGGTATGTGGGATTCCAGGTGGGAAAGAGTAGCTGGTAATGGTGCCTCTCAGTCACTCTGCTCAGGGACCTGCTGGTTCCTGCCTTCCTTTCTTCTCTTCCGTAGCCTATCCTCAGAGATTTCACTGTGAACTTCCAATCCTTGCTTAACCCTTGAGGATTTTCAAGTTTCTGTTGGGGCCTGAGGGGAGGGGGCGCAGCAGTGGCAGAGGCAGACAGGGAAAAGGTTGTTCCTTTACATTTTGTCATTGATTTACTATAATAACTTTTAGAATTTGGATTTTCTTAGATCTGGATGCTTGCTTGCTTTTCAATGCTTTGCATACCATGCAAAGAACTAGGGATACTTAAAGGGAAATGAGTTGCAGCATTCTTGAATATATTCTAAAGGCATTATTCACTTGCATTTCTATCAGAAGGGTGATGTGTCTTGTAGAAGTTTTAACTTCAAGTTGGTGATAAGGGAAAAGATTTTTTTTAAAGGGAGGGGCAGTAAAGAACTGAAGTGCTGAAACATCTCACAAAGCAAATATTTTGGTAGTGGGTACTATGAATCACTGCTATCTGAAAATCCAAATATGTTTGATTTGAATCCATTCTAGAGTCTACCACCTATGAAGTTTGTACCATGTGCTTGCAGTACTCCTTTGTGCATCATCTTATTTCATGTTTGCCTTGTCTCACTGACTACATTTGTAAGCCCCCTGAGGGTAAGGACTGTCTTCTGTAGTACTTCTTTTTCTCCCTGGTACCTAGCACAGTACAGTAGCATCTTTACTGCTTAGTTAATCGATCTCATAAACATATCCTTCTTTGTTTTGCCTTAAACAACAGAAATTCGTTCCTCACAGTTCTGGAGGCTAGAAATACAAGATCAAGGTGCAGGTTTGATTTCTTCTGAGGCCTCTTCCTTGGCTTGTAGATGGTCACCCTCTCACTGTGTCCTTACATGGTTCGGTTCTTTTTGTTTCTTTAACCAAGTTTTCTAGTTAGCTGCACTGAGTATTTTTATCAGCTGTTACAGGTGAAATACAATTTGGTATGAAAAAAAGGGAAGAGTTCCAGGTGTATGTTTTAGTATGCAAATACTTTTCTATTTTTATATTTACATATCGATGACTTGCTGTCTGAATTGCTTATTATATTTGAAATTTATCTGCTATGGGATCTAAGTAAGATTGTTAAAACTAGAGATATGAAAACCAGACTGAATTGTACTAGTATTCTGATACCCTAGTTAAAGATATTAGTGAGGTTTTTTACTTTTTAACTAACTGAAACAAATTTTTCTTTGTAATTTAGAAAGCATCTTATGAATCTGAAACTACTATATTCTAAAATGGTTAAAATGGAATGTAAAAATATTCTTCCAGTGATACATCATTTGATTCAAAGTATATAACTACCTGGATAATATAAGATTCATTTAGATTCAAACATATATTCATTTAAAGCATTTCGCAAGTATTCTTCTGGCATAGCATATGACAAGGAACAATATCTGCCTCCATTTCTTTTTCTGGACATGCATCCAGTGGTACTAACTGATGGCTAAAAAAGCAGCATGTAATTTTGAGAAATATTATTGTTCCTCCACATAAGCAAGGAGAGATATTTGTAGAAGTGATGCAGCATTTTACTAGATTTAGCACTGAACAGTTTAGTAGCCTCTACCTGACTGTCTTTTTACTGAATTTAACTAGTGGAATAACTTATCAGTATTGGACAGTTGTGTAAGACTAGTGAATCACCCATTAGCTTGTGGGTAAAGATGGTGCTTTGACAGTTCAATTAAGGTTTCATTAACCTTAAGGTTTCATTAACAACTGTCTGCTGTGTTTTATCTCAAAGTAAGCGTTCCAGCTTACCTGGTAATGTGATTGTGGGGTAGCCTGAGATACCTGACCATACATTCATTTCCACTGATAGAATGTTTTTCATGGGTTATCAAGACGTCGTGTATAATTTGACTTTCTTTGTCAGACGTCATAGCTTTCAAACTCCCAAATGGACAATTTCATAATGCAAAAACAAAACACAAAACAGCCCACAAACAGTAACCTCGGTCATTTGGTGAGGGTAATATCAATCTATTAATACTTTTTTTGTCTGTAGTTCACCTTTGCCAGTGGAAAATGCTGTGCTTAAGGATATGACAACTTTGGGACAAAGAGCAAGGGCTTATGAAGTATATAATTTTGAGAGTTGGAAGAAGCTGACCACATGAAAGCAGTTTGAGGACCACTAAACCCCAAGCAGTTTTTGATAATTGACAACCTTAAAATATCATAGACTGAATTAATGATGCATGTTGGCACCTTAATAAAAGTGAGTCTGGGAAAAACATCTACTTTATAAACTTAGTGTTTTGGTTTGGGACTTGTCCGATTAAAGATCAAGATCCTGGCATTCATTTGGTCCATTGCCTTTGTACTCCAACTAAAGTTGGAGGGCTTTGAATTTTATTATTCTGATACCTTCAGCAGATTACTTACATCTTTCAAAACTTGAGCATCACTGTAGTGATATTACTAGCTCTTGTGATCTTGATAAATTATTTGACCTCTTTGTTCCTCATCTGTAAAATGGGGCTAATAATAGTACTTATCTCCGGATCAGTGTATTAAATGAGGTAGTTCTTGCAAATCAATGAGTACATTGTCTAGCACACAGTAAGCATGCAATAAATGTTAGCTGTTTTGTTGTAGTTATTGTTGGTGGAAAAATTAAGCTGTTGTGTTAATGTGCATGGAACTATCTTCATAGATTGTCAGATTTATCAAATGAAATCAACATGCAGACTATTTTTGGAGGCATAACTTTAAATACCATAGGTGTTATATGCCATGGAGTTAAAAAAAAAAAAAAAAGGTTGAATTTAGAGCCAAGGGGAAAATACTCTGTCCTGTTTTCTCAATTAAAAACAGAAAGTTGTACACATGTTTGTGTGGACTTGGTAGGTATTCTAGTCAGATAATCTGCAGTGTTTTGGAAAGTATGGATTTTTATGTTTGGAAGGAAATTAATTTTTTCTTTGCAGAATGTAACAAATAAAGGACATCCTTATTATCTAAGTTCAGCTTTAGTGGAAATTCATTTTACTTGTATTTGGATGAAAAAATGTGAATTGCTAGGGAAGATCCCGGTGAGGTGGAGGAAATGTGTGATTTAACGGAAAATTATTCAATTGAAACCCTCATGCATGGCGAAGATTGTCTAGCTGTTCATCTTGTGAAAATTACAGGCATTTTTTTGTCTTATGTTTTCTCTGGTCCTCTTACTCCACAAGTAGCAAACTATAATTTGGAAAAATGGAGAATGCTTTTGGAATATGTTTGGGGAAAATCCTGGATTAAGTTGCATCAGAAAGAGTAGTATACTAAAGTGTATTTTGTTATTAACTGTGTTTTACAGGTTAAGAGTCTGTAGTATTGAGAAGTTTCTTCACTATCAGCCAAGATTAACAGCCACAGCTGGATTCTTTGGGGGGTCTGCTTTGTGAAAAGAGCTTTGAAGAAGCAGAGCCCACACCATAAAAAGGAAACGGTTGCTCTTCTAGACATAACAAAGCATCCGTGTGAAACTAGAAATGTGGAAAGCTATACTGTTAATTTTAACTACAAATGAACTTACTTTTAGAAACTACCAGGTTCAGGATCATAAAGTAGAGAAAGCAAAGAGAGTAAGAGAATAAAAGTAACACAATCTAATGATATGGCACCAGTTTTTCGGTGATTGAAACTCCATAGCCTGTAACATTGAAAGTTACTTTGTACTTAGGCTCCTGACAAGATTATCCAAATATGTTTAAAAACAAAAATTAAAAAAAAATAAAATCAAAACCACAGTACAACAAAAGAAACTTGTTTTATTCTTGGGGAGAAATTTTATGTTGTATAATTGAATGTCAACTTAGAAAAAAAGAAGACAAATGTTTATTAAAAGAAGTCATTTCAGAAACATTGCCTTTTCACATAAGCTAAAACAACATCATCCCTCAAAATTACATGCCATCTTTTTAGCCATCGGTTAGTACATCTGCATGTGCATCCTGAAAGAGAAATGGGGGCAGATACACTTGCCTTTCATATGCTATGCCAGAAGAATAAATATTTGTAAAATACATTAACTGAATATATATTTGAGTCTAAATTCTGGGTTTTTATCTTCACAGCATAGGCAGCTGTAGAAAAGTGTTCCTTGATATAAAAAGTCCTCTAATGGAATACTGGAATGTTTCATTATCTTCACAACTTGGAGTGTCAGAGTTTTCCCTGTCTTCTATATTGTATAATTAAGTGGCTATTCTTGGTGGTTATTATTAGATTTGTTGATGTCCTAGCAATTCAGAAATCAATTGTTAATATACCGGATGTTTCTTAATATGCTGATTTGGTTTCATTGATAGAAATTGTCAAGGCCAAAGAAACTTTTTCATTTCGTCTAACCAATAAATGGGAAGAAGCTGTTGGATGGAAATTCTTTCATTATATGATTGTATTTGGGTTTTAGTTATGAGTCCCTATGTGTCCATGATACTCCAGTGAATTGTTAATAGGGTAATCTAATGCAGATCAACAATGATTTCCTTACTAAAATAGCTTGTCAGTTTGATCCTATTGTTGCTTAGGGGTAACAGAAAGTGCCTAAGGCAACAGTAGTAACACTGTCAATGAGCATGTGACAAGTCATGATAGACCTAGTCTGTAGTTCTAAGGTACCTAGCTAAGAAGCATTAGAAAAAATTCTGGCACTCTGGCATTATGAAAAGGTGACTTCTAAGGGAATTATGCTGAGATTGTACTGTAATAATTAGTTGTAATGGTGTGGGTAGAGAGAGTGTGTACAGGGGTGTCTGTACACATAATGGTTGGTGCTCTTTACCTAAACCCAGTTTTGTATCTGTGTTTTGAATTAGTTTGGCTAATTGAATCATATTTACTATCAGACAGTGAATGCTTTTGACACTTGAGGAACTCGCTAGTCATCATATTTTTATTGTCCACCTGCTATGGACCAGCACTTTTGTAGGCAGTGAATGAAGATACTTAGTTCTGTGAATAATTTTGCAAGCCTCCGTCAAAGTTATGCTATTATTTGTATTGTGCTCGGTATTGAGGAGGAATGTTTAAGTCATGATCTTGCTTTGAAGGAGTTTATAGTCAAGTAAACAGTATGAAAAATGACACATCCCTACTCTCACAGAGTCCACAGCCTTGGTGGAGAGTTGAAACTAAATTCAAAAACATTAAATAAAAACTTAAGGTTACGTTACTTTCACTTGATCTTACAATACTCATTTATTGTGTGTTGGCTATTTGCCAGGCACGGTGTTGCATGATAGGGATTAAAGGCATTTATGACCTAGTGGGGGAGATAGATTTGTAAATGGATAATTATAATTCAGTGCTATAAATGCAGTAATTGGATAGTCCCTGGATATTATGGGAGCATAGAGGAGGGATTTCTGTGGAAGGTGTAGATGCTTCCTAGAATAGGTAATGCCTCAATTGAGTTTTAAGAATGAGAGAGAGTGAATCAATGGGGAAGGGCATTCTAGGTGGATGGGCCCATGTGCAGGAGACCCCAGGACTGGAGTTGTTAAACATGCAGTAATGGGGGTGGTAGAGGTGTGAGCTAGAGCTAGATCGTGAAGAAGTTGGAGTGTCATGCTGAAGAGTTGAGGAACTGTTGATAATAGGGGCAGGGGGCAAAAAATCTTACTCCTTTTGGAAATACAGCACATATATACATACAGCACATAAACAGTTATACAGCATATTGGGGGGCACGGGAAATATGTAAATAGAAGAGTAGGGATAGCTGAGGTCTGTCTTAGGGAATGTTTGCAGTTGTAGGTGGAAGAAGTTTCTGGAAGTGCTACTAAAGGGCAGTCAGGAAAATGTGTTCACAGTGATTGACAACCTAAGTGTGACAGAAGATTGTTAGGGAGTGATCTTTGGTACAGATAAAAAGTCAAAGAAAATTAAGGTGGAGAAAAGGCCATTGCATTTAGCAAGCAGATGACTGATGGCATTTGAGGGAATGATTGTGTTTGGTTCCCTCCCTAATATGTATGTATGTTTGATTCTTAAGTATTAGCACTTTTTATTATTTTTAAATTGTCAATAAAATTCTTCCAAATCCTGAGTTTTTATTTCTAGTTTAATAAACCAGAGAACTTGATGTTCAAGGTGGTATTTCCTTGGGAAGAGTTTTTTTTTAATGGTACAGTAATAGGGTACTAAACTAAATTTGTTAGGAGATGAGGTTCTTGTCCTAGCCTTCCTGCCAACAACCCTATGACCTTGGTAAAATTATTTAAACTTCTGAGCCTTGGTTTCCTCATTTGTAAAGTCTTGTGTTTCCTAAGATTCTATTATAAAATGACATTAATATTTTTAAGACATAGTGGCAATATTTGTGGGTAGTAGTGTCTGCTAGTGATGACAAGACAACTTTGTGTCTTGAGGAATACTAAATTGTTTAAAGGAAGAATGAGATAAATGTCACTGTGTTTCAGTGTGATGATTTTTATAGAGTTTTCAAATTTGGGATCAGATTTTAAATGTGCAGTTTGTTCAAGAGACTTGTTTTCTCCTGTTACTGACTTATTGATTAGGAGGATTATACATGTGGTTCAGTTGTGGAAGAGAACCTGCCTAATTTTAAACGAGCAATCAATTTCTTCCTACATTTCAATTTGATAGCTATTTTCTGATAGTACTTTACCTTTTTAGTGTTTTAGACTTACTTGCCCTCTTAAATATATTGAGCGATTTTAAAATTTTAAAATGAAATCTAATGTTCTATTCAGTATTTTGTCTTTTTTTTTGTTAGTAATCAGGTAAGATGATGGGGGGCCAGTGCTGACATTAATTTACAAGTTGCTTTAACACGTTTTTTTTCCCAGGAGTCTCTTAAATTCAGAATTTGGATAAGGGTCTTACTGGTTTGCATATGAGCTTCCCAAAAAATGAACTTTGACATATCTTTAAGGCTGTAGCAGTTTAGGGCGTAATTTAGAAGTGACTGACTTCCTAAGGCTCTTGTATAAGAGGAAGGGAGCACTTTTACAAAAACCAGCAGGGCTATCCAATAGCTATATAATGAAAGCTGTGTATGTAATTTTAAATTTTCTAGTAGCCACAGTAAAATATGTAAAAAGAAACAGATGAAATTAATTTTAGTAATATAGTTTATTTAACTCACTGTGTCTAGAATATTGTCATTTTAACATGTAATCACTATAAAATTATTAATGAGATTTTTTTTTTCATACTAAGTCTACAAAATCTAGAGGTATCTTAATGCTTACACCATATCTCAGTTTGGTCTAGCCACATTTTAGGTGGTCTGCTGACCACCATTTTAGGTGGTACACGTGGCTACTGACTACCTTATTCACTAGCACAGTTATAGAGTCTCTTTCACTTTTATTGGATTATATATAGTCATTTCTGAACCAGTCACTGTAAATGGAGATGAGGTTACTTTTGTAGCAATCAGGCCCACCCCTGGATCTGGGGATTAGGTCAGTTATGAGTAGGACGGATGAATACCAGCAGTGGATGCTAGGAAGGCAGTCATTAATGACCAAGATAATGCATTTATCTAACTTATGTCAGACACTCAGAACTTGACCGGGTGTGCTTATAGAGTGAACTGCAACAACGTTCTCTGTAGAGAAGTTGTCCTGCTGGCCCTGAGTTATTTTGGGGTATTTTCCTTTTCTTTTCTGAAGCTTTGTTTGCCTAAAGTAGCAAAGGTAAAATTGGTATCTGATCCTTGCCATGTTTGCTTTTCTTCCCAGTTAGAGCGTATCATCTCCCATTGATTTCTTTTTCCCCCCATCTCAGTGTTGTGGTTTTGTTATCCATGTAAGCTTCTCAGTCTTGTTTTCAGTTTTAGTTTAGCACTCAATAGTGTCAGGCAACAGACTTCTTACAGGGGAATGGACAGCACAGAAACTTTTTGTTTATCCATTCCTTGACCTAAAATTCTTGTTCCAAGCTACAGAGAAAAGGTGAGGAGAGACATTTGAACAAATAGATAAAATTAGTCATTTGACCCAGATTGCAGCTTTTTTTTTTTCCTGTCTATATGGATAAAAATCATCTGCCAATTTACATAAGCAGGTGATTTTTCTTACATGCTAATTTTCTTAATGTGCCATGGCAGAGGGTTGCAGATTTGCAAATTGTGTAAGTAAATTGAAATAAGCCAGGTGACTCCATTTCACTGTATTACCTTACCAGTGCAGAAGTACCCAAAGGGTGCAATTATTGGGTGATTGTCTCATTGCACATCTAACACAGACTAGTGCGAAGGGTTTTTTTCCCACTTTGTTCTCCACTTCCTCTCTCTTTTCTAATTTTTTAAAATAGAAAACTATTGATTTCTATATTTATCTCAGCAGGGCTGGAAATTTAGTAATACAGATGTGAGGGAAATTTGAGTTTTATTAAAAGTAATCTAGAAGCCATAAAAAATGGTAAGTATTGTGGATATTGTGCAGAAAAGGGGACACATGTACACTTGGTTTGGGTTTGAACGGACTCAGAGAATTATGTGAGAACCTTCAACCACGTTTAATTGATTGGCTTCCTCTGTGTTCGTTTTCCCAGGTTCTGCATGTTACAGTAATTGGGGTTTTTGTGAAGTTAACTGTGTGTGTATTATAGTCAGTGTTCAAAGTAAACATTGATGTGTATTCTTTTAAAAACCCAAACTAATTAATTTTAACCTGATTTAAAACGTCATGTCAATAAAATAGTAATTTTAGGAAGGTTGTAGGGACTGTTTCCAGAAGATTCATGAGGACAAATAATGTCAATCAATAAAACACCTTTCTTTATTAAAACATTGCAATATTAAATTTAGTAATTAATGCTGTCTGATTCCTCAGATGTTATAATAGTATTCAACTAGTGGTATGTATGGAGATTAAATTATATTCCCGGTAGCTTTGAAGTAATGACTTGGAAAAGAATCATAATTTTAAGCTGGTAAAAGTTGGGCCAGTCATGTTTCAGTTTAAAGAAAAGTAGTTTAGAAGAACTTTCAAAACAAAAGCATTTAAAGAATGACCTGAGGAGGACAACATTTAACATTTTAAAGAGACATTGTGGTTTAGTAGTTAAGAGTCTGTACTCTGATGACAGACTAACTCTGAATCCTGGCTCTGCCTCTCATTAGCTCTGGGCAAATTATTTTACTGCTGTGTGCCTCATAGTCTTCATGTGTACAGTGGGGATAGTAATAGTATATCTAGTAATAGTAGGGTTGTGAGGATTAAATGAATTATTATATATACAAAGTCTTAGAACTGTGCCTGGCACTGTGTAAATGTTAGCTATCTTTATTATTATTACCAGTTTCAGTATAAGTGAAAAAAAATAGTACCTCCTGAAAACTTATAAATTTAGGGAAAATAGTTAACAGCTTTTGTATGATTATTGACAGCTATCAGGTATGTGACTTCACTAGAGATTTCATTTCTGATTAATTCCAACTATTTTTGAAAAAAAATTCATTCAAATTCTAGAATTCTCTCCAAATGTAAAATTTCCTTTAGCACATACAAGGAAGGTTTCTCCTTTCTGTTTTATTCTCTCCTCCCCATCAAAGTGAATAATGTGTTTATTGTAGGACACTTGAAAAATAGAGAAAAACCGAAAGGAAAAGCAGTTGCTTGTAACCTACAACTGGGTGATAACCATTAATAGCATTTTGGTGTATTGGTTTACAAGTTGTTTACCTGGAATGTGTGGGTGTGTTTGTAATATTATTAGAGTTGGGATCATGAGCACACTGTATATTTACAATTTTATATCTTGTTTGTTTCACTAATATTGCAAAAGGTAGATTTTGGTCATTTGTTTTAAGGGCTTTTTCATTCTGACAAGCCTAGAGCTCCACCTCTATTTATACAGTTGGAAGATACTTTAGAATGCATCTAGTTTAACTGCTTTATTTTATAAATGGGAAAATTGAGACCCAGAGAAGCTAAGAGATTTGTTCAAGGTCACACAGCTGGTTGGGAACTGAGCCAGAACCTTTGCTCTTTTGCTGCTTTACCAGTAATACCTGTCCAACTTAATGCCTATTGAAAATGGAGGAAGTGTTCATATAAAAGCAAAACAAATAAAAAGCAAAAACTCTGTAAATGAAACCAGGAACAATACATCTGGAAAAAAAACCCGTAGGTTATATAGAATATTCTCGTGGTGGTTTTCTATGTGCCAGTGACTCCAGGTTTTCTGGTTTAATGCAAGCTACAAGGTTTTTGGTGAAGGAACAACTCAGTCTTTTCATGTTATATGTAACTATGTTGTGTATCTATTTGAGCATATCATCCCCCTTATTTTTTGAAAAACTTTAAACCTTAATTTGAAAAATTGGAAAGAATTGTACAATATACCTTTAAACCACTCTTCTAGATTAACATTTTGTGACTTTTGCATTATCTATCTACTTTGAGGCTATTTCTACAGAACTTGCTGAGATTGGGTTTCAAATAAATGTAGACATACAGTGTTAAGAAATTTATGGTCACTGCATCAACTCACTATTGAATGTAGTAAGTTTTGTTTGTATGCTCTCCAACTAGAGAAGGAGCTGGAAGTTTTAAAACTTGTGACTATTTTGGAATGCTATTTGTTCTCTTAATACTTAAAACAAAAATTAGTGTGACTCAAATGTGTAACTGAAACATGTACCAGTCTCAAAACTAAGCTTCAGGCAGAATAGAAATATTCCATTCTACAAAGTTTTTCTTTTTTGTGGTATTTATCTCAGGTTGGGACTTAGGGAACATTTTCAAAATAAGAATCCTAAGATCTGGTTCTACAATTCTGTGACAGAGGACATGATTAAGGCTGTTACATTGTTGAAGCTAAATTTTAAGTTACTATAGTTATGGGGTTTTTTTTTTTTTCTAAGTAAATCACCCTAATGCAGTCACATGAGTTGATGATGCTGTGATTTGTGTCACCCAATTCACTGCTCTGTATTTTTCACTACCAAATAATTCCTTTGTTAAACTCATTTTCAGTAAATGAGCCATTGTTTCTCAAAGGGTAATGATTATTTCTATATATAGTGCAAAGCCCCAAGAAATAGATTTTAACATCTAAAGTATTAGTTAATGATTGGAAATGGTTGAAATCATTGCTCTGTGTATATTAAGCCACAATTGTATGTATAAAAAGGACAGCTGCTGTATTTGCTCCCTAGGCTACAATATGAGATATTATGTTTACTAGAAATCACATGACAGCAAGCCTTTAAAAGTGAGGTTTTTTGGTTTAGATGCAAAAAGGGTGATTCTACTGAGCGAACCCAGCTATTACATTATATAGTTTTGGCACCTAGAGTGAGGTAGCTGGAGTTCTAAATGGCTTGTGACAGGTAAGGAAATATATAGGCATCAGTTGCTGGTTTACTTGATGCAGCTGTATCAGTATCTGTGATTAAATCACTGACTTCTTACAATACCTGAGCAGGAAAGACATTAAAATAGGGACACTATAATGTTTAACTGGTGTTAGGTGCTGAGGGTCTAGTTACCAACATATACCAGCTTGTCTCTGTAAGTGGGCAAACTTTAACTAGTTTTTATACCTTGATTTTCTTTTCCTCTTAAAGTAGATGCCCATTCTTAGAAGACAGTCAATCTCTTTGTTTCGGTTTCTCTCTTAATGCTAATGAAAACAAATGCTTATAACCACTTGTGCTCATTCTCTGTCTTCCCACTGATCCACTAAAAATGACAAGAGCTTCAAAGGCTGAGGTCATGTTTCATTTGCTTCTCCAGAGCCTAATTCTGTCCAGGTTGGGTGCTTGTTTGTTGTTGAATTGCAAGTTTCTAGCCTGGGTGCAGTGATGGAAGCCTATAGTTTCAGCTACTAGTGAGGGTGAGGCAGGAAGATTGCTTGAGCCCAGGAGTTTGGGGCTGTAGTGTGCCATGATTGTGCCTGTGCATAGCCACTGCACTCCAATCTGGGTAACACAGAAAGAGCCTGTCTGTAAAAAACAAAAAAAAAGAAAGAAAGATCTAATGCTAAGTTTGTATGTGATGGCTACTCTCAAAGAAGAGTACCATCACTGACTCTTACCACCACTCTGTATATTTCAAGATCCCTGCTTCCTCCTGCAAAGGAGGAATTTTTATGAGGGAATACTTAATAGATTTTTTTTTTTTGAGACAGAGTTTCACTCTTTTGCCCGGGCTAGAGTGCCGTGGCGTTAGCCTAGCTCACAGCAACCTCAAACTCCTGGACTGAAGTGATCCTTCTGCCTCAGCCTCCCAAGTAGGTGGGACTACAGGCATGCACCACCATGCCCGGCTAATTTTTTCTCTGTATATTTTTAGTTGTCCAATTAATTTCTTTGTATCTTTAGTAGAGACGGGGTCTCGCTCTTGCTCAGGCTGGTTTCGAACTCCTGAGCTCAAACAATCCGCCCGCCTCGGCCTCCCAGAGTGCTAGGATTACAGGCGTGAGCCACTGCGCCCGGCCAATAGAAAGATTTAGACAACTGCGTGGTAGTGGTTTTGTTTTCTGTGTTCAGATTTTTTTTTTTAAGAGTAAGAGCTGTAATCTAAAAATAGTATATGGTATCTAACTATGTCCAGAAATAGTCCTTTATTTTGAAAAGAAATAGTCCTTTATTTATACTGCTTTCTATAATCTGCATAAAGTTAAGAATGCTGTTGAATTGTTTAGGGAAAATACCCTTTTGAATGCAATGCTGTGATCTCATGTTAGAAAAATAGTGAGAGATCCAGTTAATAGAAACTGTGTTCAAAGTCTCATCTAATACATCAAAACATACCAAAGCAGTCTGTGATGCTAGTGCAGAAGGAAAAAAGTAAAATTCTAAAGTCCTTATTCTGTTTTATAAACTTATGAGTAAATAGCAGTTTAGTATGTGCTAGAGATCCTCTCTAAAATTAGTGAGGAAAGAATGGCTTATTCCATATACCAGTATGCTGGTATATGTTTAACAACAGGCTCTCTGAAAAAAAAAAGCTATAGTTTGTAGGACTTGCTGATTTCTCTGGTGTAAATACTCCTTTTAATGGCCAATTTCAAGCTACTAATGTGAAGTCACTAAATGTTGAATTGGAAAAAGATATGCAGTAGCACACCATTATGTAGTATTTTCACTATACAGATAAAGTAGATGTTAAATAACCTCAAGAGCATAAATCATAATAAGATAATTAGGGAGTGATGATTTCTGATATTTATTACCTGTTTTAAATATGATTTATTTTATTGTAAATTTATGTAATATAGTTTTTTATGGCTATGTTTAACAATGACTTGCAAAATTCCAGAAAATGTAACAGTGTCTCATGAGCAATATGAACCAGTTCCAGCACACCACTGGTTTATTTTGTACCTTTGTTGAGATATTTAACTGGCAGTGGGTAGAAATGAAGTTAGATCTGTGTTCATCATGTACAAAGTCCAAGTGGATTAAAGATTTAAAAAAACAAAGCCAAAAAATAAAATATCGATAACTATTTTTATTATTATTTTTATAGTCTTTTTATAATCTTAGAGGGAAAGAGCCTGTTATCTTGACATCAGAACAAGAAAAGAGCATCAGATTTGTCTATGAAGAAATTTAAGATGTGTGTTTGGTAAAATATTACCATTATAAAAGCCTGAAAGAGAAACCAGAAACTAGGGGAAAATACTGGCAACATATGAAAAACAAAAGTTAGTATCTTTAATGTTTAAAGAGCTCTTAAAGTCAATAAGAAATAAAGGTGGCTAACCCAATAGAAAATGTGCAAAAGCTAGAGAATGGACTGTTCATAGAAGAAATACAAATTGTTAAAATCCATTAAAGGATTCTCACTTTCATTAGTAAAGAAATGCAGAAATGAAGTAACACTTTTAACCTGCTAGGTCAACATTTTAAAATAAGTGACAACCCCTACAGTTGTAGATGTAGTGAAACACGCTCTCAAATTTTTGTAGATTGATGGAGGCTTGATGGGAGAGCAGTTTCTCAAAATTGAATGCACAAACCTTTTGAAGAAATCATTGAGCTTGAATACAAAGGTATATTTATAAAAATGTTCATTTAATGTTATTTATATTCCTCCCAGACTGAAAGCAACCTAAATATCTATGAATAGTAGAGTGGTTATCTTTAAAAGATGCCCAAAGGCCGGGCGCGGTGGCTCACGCCTGTAATCCTAGCACTCTGGGAGGCCGAGGCGGGTGGATTGTTTGAGCTCAGGAGTTCGAGACCAGCCTGAGCAAGAGCGAGACCCCGTCTCTACTAAAAATAGAAAGAAATTAATCAGACAACTAAAAATATATAGAAAAAATTAGCTGGGCATAGTGGTGCATGCCTGTAGTCCCAGCTACTCGGGAGGCTGAAGCAGAAGGATCGCTTGAGCCCAGGAGTTTGAGGTTGCTGTGAGCTAGGCTGACGCCACGGCACTCTAGCCTGAGCAACAGAGTGAGACTCTGTCTCAAAAAAAAAAAAAAAAAAAAAAGATGCCCATAATTTGTTAAGTGAAAATCAATGTCCCCTTAAAGTATAGAAAATTATTATTCATGTTTTAGAAAAGTCTGGGATATCTACTAATAATGGTTATTTTGGTGAGGTGGAATTACAGTGGATTTTCACTTTGGATTTTATAATAAAAACCTCTACTTTAAAGAAACTGTAAGAGTTTCTTTATAATAAAGAATAACCCTAGGAGATACATGATAATGTCCCTATTTTTAGAGGAGGAAGCTACAGCTCAAAGAGGTCTAAATAACTTGCCCAAGGCTGCACAGCTAATAAGTAGCAGAATAGGGCTTTGATCAAGGCCTCTGCTCTTTAAACAAACAAATGTAACATTGATGTATATTAAAAATATGTGATGGGCCGGGCGCGGTGGCTCACGCCTGTAATCCTAGCACTCTGGGAGGCCGAGGCGGGCGGATCGTCCTGAGCTCGGGAGTTCGAGACCAGCCTGAGCAAGATCGAGACCCCGTCTCTACCTAAAATAGAAAGAAATTAAATGGACAGCTAAAAATATATATATAGAAAAAATTAGCCAGGCATGGTGGCACATGCCTGTAGTCCCAGCTACTTGGGAGGCTGAGACAGTAGGATTGCTCGAGCCCAGGAGTTTGAGGTTGCTGTGAGCTAGGCTGACGCCACGGCACTCGCCCCAGGCAAGAGAGTGAGACTCTGTCTCAAAAAAAAAAAAAATATGTGATGGAGGTTATGAAGAATAATAAAAAGGAATATCCATGAACATACTACCCAGCCTAAGAAATAGATCATAACCAACACTGTTGAAGCTGCCCTTAAGCACCTCCCAGTCCCATCTCTGTCTTACCTCCCCTGCCAAGAGGAAACCACTATGTTGAATTTTGTGTTTATTATTACTTGCTTTTTTAAAAAATGGATTTTTAAAGATATAATTCACATATTAACAGTTTACTCATTTAGAGTGTACAATTTAATGATTTTTTAGTATATTCCTGGAGTAAATTTTCATTTTAATTTTAAAACATTTTCATCACACTGAAGAGAAACATCATACCCATTAGCAAGTTACTCCACATTCTCTGCAATTCCCCCAGCCCCAAGCAGCCACTAATCTGCTTTTAGTCTTTATAGATTTGAACTTTCTTGGCACTTCATATAAATGGAATCATATAATATATGGTGTTGTGACTGCCTTCTTTCACTAAGCATGTTTTCAAGGTTCGTCCATGTTGTAATATGTGTAAGTACTTTATCGCTTTTTATAGCTGAATAATATTACATTGTGTGAATATACCATTTTGTTTCTTCCTTCATCAGTTGTTGAACATTTGGATTGTTTCTACTTTTTGGCTGTTATGAATAATGCTCCTTGTGAACATCCGTGTACAAGTTTTGTGTGGACATATATTTTTATTTTTCTTGAGTATATACCTAGAATTGCTGGGTCATCTGGTAACTCTATGTTTTAACTTCTGCCAGAGTGTTTTCCAAAGGAGCAGTACCATTTTACATTCCTACCAGCAGTGTATGAGTGTTCTAATTTCTTTACACCCTTGACAAACTTGTTATTATCTCTTTTATTAAAACTATACTAATATGTGTGCGAGTGGCACCTTGTTGTGATTTGATTTGCACTTCCCTGATAGTTAATATCCAATGATGTTGAACATCTTTTTGTGTGCTTATTGGCCGTGCGGATTTCTCTGGAGCTGTGTCTGTTCAGAGCCTTGGCCCATTGTTAAATTAGGTGGTCTTTTTGTTATTTAATTGTAAGAGTTCTGTGTGTATTCAAGATACCAGTCCCTTATCAGACAATATGGTTTGCAAATATATTCTCCCATTCTGTGAGTTGTCTTTTCACTCCCTCCCACACCCCATTGTGGCACTTTATTTGTACACTATGTATTATATTCCTAGAAAAAGAATCCAAGGATTTTCTATCCTGTGTGTTTTTGACTTGCTTCTTTGTGGTTCATGATGCGAGTTGAGGTTGTCAGTACAATGAAATCAAACTGACAGGATGGGAGCAGATTATGCTGCCATTTTTCTAGATCTTTGAGTTGTACATTAAATCTGGGGCTGATTACACTTGTTTAACCTGCTTGTGAGGCTCATAACAATTTTCCCATCTTGTGATCATCAGTGATTTCAAATTTGCCAATGTAACCGTGTTTCATTATCACTGTTAGAAACTGAACAATGACTTTGGAGTATGGCCTAGTAAGAACCTGATGTTTGCTTCTCTTTTTGACACTGTCAATGCTCTTGAGAGCATTAGCCAGGACATTCATGTGCACCATTATGGCAGCATGGAAAAATGGTGGAAAGATCATCTTTTCACTTTCTTAATGGTGTCCTTTGGAGCACAAAAGTTTTTAATTTTGATGAAGTGTATTTTGTCTATTCTTTGGTTGCTCGCGTTTTTGGTGTCATGTCTAAGAAGTCTTTGCCTAACTCAGGGTCATGAAGATTTACCTCTGTATTTTCTTCTAAGAGTTTTAGATTAGTAGTTTTAACTCTTATAATTAGGTCTGTCATTCATTTTGAATTTTTTTGTGTGCATGGTGTGAGATAGGGGTCCAACTGCATTCTTTTGTATGTGGATATCCAGTTGTCCCATTACCATTTGCTGAAGACTGTTCTTTCCCAATTGAATGGCCTTAGCACCCTTGTTGAAAAATCAGTTGACCATAAATATAAGAGTTTGTTTTTGAACTCTCAGTTCTGTCCCATTAATCTATAAATCTGTCCTTTTGCCAGTACCACACTGTTTATTACCATAACTTTGTAGTAAGTTATGAAATAGGGAAATGTGACTTTCCAGTTTTGTTCTTTTTAAAGATTGTTTTGGCTATTCTGGTTCCCTTTATTTTCCATCTGAATTTTAGGATCAACTTATCAATTACTGCAAAAAAGCCAGATGGGATTTTGATAGGGATTACATTGAATCTCTAAATCAATTTGGAGAATATTGTGATTTTAACAGTATTAAGTCTTCCATTCCCTGAACGTGGAATGTTTTTCCATTTATTTAGATCTTTAATTTCTTTAAACAATTTTCTAGTTTTCTGATTATATTTTATATGTCTTATTAAATTTATTCATAAGTATTTTCTTGTTATTAATGATATTATAATTGGAATTATTTTCTTAATTTCATTTTTGCATTGTTCATTGCTTATGTATATGATGTATTTTTGTATATTGATCTTGCAACCTAATTTTATTCTAATAGTTTTGTAATGTATTCTTTAAAATTTGAGAAACAGTATTACTTTGTCCTTTCCAGTATAGATGCCTTTTATTTTATTTTCTTGCCGAATTTCCCTAAGGGCGTCCAGTACAGTGTTGAATACAGGAGGCAGGAACAGATATTTGTGTTTGTTCCTTATCTTAATTAAGGAGGAGGCATTCAGTCTTTCACTCTTAAGTGTGTTGTTAGCTGTGGATTTTTTGCAGATACCCTTTATCAGGTTAGAAAGTTCTCTTCCATTACTAGTTTGTTGAGTGTTTTTATCATGAAAGGGTATTGAATATTAATTGATTTTTGGATATTGAACCAACCTTGCATCTTGGGATACATACCACTTGATCATAGTGTATAATCTGCTTTATTTTATCTTATTTTAGTTTTTTAAAAAATAGACTTTATTTTTTATAGCAGTTTTAGGTTCACAGCAAAATTGAGCAGAAAGCACAAAGAGTTCCCATATGCCCCCTGATCCCACATATACAGCCTCCCTCACTATCTACATCCTACATATTTGTTGCAATCCGTGAACCAACAAATCATTATCACCCAGAGTCCATAATTTATTTTGGGGCTTACTCGTTGTTGTACATTCTATGGGTTTTGACAAATGTAATATATAATGACAATTACCCATCATTGTAGTATCACTACAGGATAGTTTCACTGTCTTAAAAATCCTCTGTGCTTCTGCCTATTAATCCCTTCTTCTCCTTTAACCTCTGGCAACCACTGATCTTTTTACTGCTTCCGTAGTTTTGTCTTTTCCAGAATGTTGCATAGTTAGAATCATATGTAGCCCTTCAGGTTGGCTTCTTTCACTTAGTAATACACATTTAAGGTTCTTCCATTTCTTTTAGTGGCTTGGTAGCTCATTTGTTTTTGGTGCTGAGTAATATTTCATTGTATTATACCAGTTTAAACATTTACCTACTGAAGGACTTCTTGGTTGCTTCCAGGTTTTTGCAGTTATGAATAAAGCTGGCGTAAACATCCATGTGCAAATTTTTGTGTGGACATAAGTTTTTGGTACATTTGGGTAAATACCAAGGAACACAATTGCTGGATCATATGTTAGAGTATGTTTAGTTTTGCAAGAAATTGCCAAACTGTCTATACCATTTTGCATTCCCAACCAGCAATAAATGAGAATTCCTGTTGTTCTCCATCCTCTCCAACATTTAGTGTTGTTAGTGTTTGGATTTTTAGCTGTGCAGTAGTATCTCATTTTTATTTGCAATTCCCTAATGCTGCATGATGTTGAATATCTTTTCATGTTTACTTGCTTTCTGTATACCTTCACTGGTAAGGTATTTGTTTAGATCTTTTGCCCATATTTAAATTGGGCTGTTCATGTTCTTATCATTAAGTTTGTGGTTTGTGTTTTTTTTTTTTTTTTTTTTTTTTGAGACAGAGTCTCACTCTCTTGCCTGGGCTAGAGTGCTGTGGCATCATCCTAGCTCACAGCAACCTCAAACTCCTGGACTCAAGCGATCCTCCTGCCTCAGCCTCCCAGGTAGCTGGGACTACAGGCATGCGCCACCATGCCTGGCTAATTTTTTCTATTTTTAGTTGTTTGGCCAATTTCTTTCTATTTTTAGTAGAGACGGGGTCTCGCTCTTGCTCAGGCTGGTCTCTAACTCCTGAGCTCAAACAGTCCGCCAGCCTCGGCCTCCCGGAGTGCTAGGATTACAGGTGTGAGCCACCGCGCCCGGCCCTTATCATTAAGTTTTAAGAGTTCTTTGTATATTTTGTGTGACAGTTCTTTATCAGATGTATCTTTTGCACATATTTCGCCCAGTCTGTGTCTCCTCAAACCAGAGGAAAGACCAAACTAAGTTAAATATTATATATAAATGCTTCTTTGAGACATACCTTTTAAATTTCTCTCTAGCTAACTTTTTATGGTGTCCATTATGGTGTCAAAGATAGTTGTATAAGTTTTACCACTTTGTTTACCCTACCAAATAAAAATAATTTTTTGTATTAAAAGTAATTATATTTCTCTTCACATAAACTGTAATGATTCTATTGTTTTTTGAATCTGAGTTTTGGGGAATTTTAGGGAAATTAGGAGTTGAATAATTTCTGAATTTTAATATTGAGCACTTGTCATTATATAAAGATGCATTCTAAGCTAGGAATGCTAGCACATACCTGTAGTCCCAGCTATTTGGGAGGCTGAGGTGGGAGGATCACTTGAGCTCAGGAGTTCAAGACCAGCCTGGGCAACATAGCAAGACCTCATCTCTTAAAAAAAAAAAAAAACCCTGCATCCTCAGATAACCAATTCTTAGCACAATGCTGTAGGAATATGGTATATAAGAGATGATGGTACGACCAGTTAGCTTTAAATAGACATCCCTAGTGATTCAAGTTGCTGAGAATTGGAGGTTGAAGTACTAGTTTTTCCAGTGTCAATGTTTTATCATTCTGTAATTCTGTGAGGTATTTTTAAAAGGTGTTTATAATCTTATAGTTAGAAACAAATTGAAAAGACATTTTTTAAAAAAAGGTCTGGAACTAACCCAGAGATTGTTTTTCTGCTACCTTAGTTATGATTCAGCAGTGTTAGTGACGAAAGTAGCACCAGCTAATTTGTGTGATATTTCAATATCACTTGAGTTTCTAACTTGAATTTAAGAGTAATATAAATTATCACATGATTTGTGGAGGTCTCAGCTGTAAGACATACTTCATGATATCTGCTTGTATCCTCAATACCACTGAATATGAAAGTGTTTAATGAGGGTTCGTTGTTCCTTAAAACTAGAAATGCAATTTTATTTCCTTAAAAGCTTTATTTTGTGTTTGTAAAATAGAGGAGACAAAGAGATCATTTCATCCAGGGCACTAGATTAATGCCCTAATAACTGATGAGTCCTACCTTCAGTTTTGCTATACAGGGGATGTATTAATATTAGATTTCTTAAATCATAATGTTATTTCTTTTAGGAAACAATGCCATGTACTTTAATGGAGAAGGTTTGAAATGTGATGCCTATTAAAACTGCATAAATAAGAATAAGATATTAAAACTCCAAAAAAAAAAGAGAGAGAGAAAGGAAAGCAATTATATATGGAGCAGGTTGTTAGCATTTTCTTAGAATTCCTAGAATGGTGACTCCATAGTCTTCATTTAGTGGCTTAATTCTGAGTTTTAGTGCCCTCATGGTCAAAACAGTTCTGTGTGTAATACTAACTTTTTGCCAATTTCCTTTCATTTAGTTCTCTTTCATTGAATGTAAATACCATTATTGAGTTTCCTATAACACTTAGAAAGTTGCTGAGAATGAGGATTCTTAAAGTGAATATATGGATTTTTTTAAAAAAATTTAAAATCAGAACTTGGAATGTGCAATGTTTTAAGTAAAAATTTTAAAATTTACTAAAATGATGTGGTTTGGATAATGAGGAAAGTTTAATATTAAAGCCATGTGTATTGTAGTATAATTCACAAAAAAACCAGGAGAAATAACTTTTATCAAAAATCATTACATTAAGACAGATTGACAACTGTTCTATTTTTAAGAAGTCACCCCTTTTTTTGTTTGTTACATTGTAGAGTCAAACTTGTGGAAGTTTTATTCCCTTACCCTCACAAAAGTTCAGTTATTAATATGGAACATCTTATTCCGTACTCTTTCTTCTCTGGAGCTTTGTGACAAATAGGGGGTTAGCAGAAAGGAATTGTGACAAAATGAGAAACCCTGAGAAGTGCATTTGGAAACTAAGAAATTAAACTGAATGAAATGGGGAAAGACTGTTGATTTACCTGTTGGAAAACTGCAAGCCTCGAGAAAAGGTAAGGTAAAATGAAGTTTTATGGGAAACCCTACCAAAGTAACGTGTCTATTCTTTAGCCCTTTAAAATACCTGTGATTTCAGTTAAGTATTTGGGTAAATGTCCATATTTAAGATGTCAAAATTATTTTCTGAACCTGAATGTAGGAGTTAGCAACATTTTTATTGGTTGTTTGATACATAGAAGGCTTACAAATATCCAGAACAGTGGGAAGCAGGAAAGATGGCTGACATAGATGACAGGTATTCCCAGAGAATAATGGGCAGAAACTGACAAGTAGAAATTTGGTAGGAATAAATGTAAGGGTCTGAATTTAGTGTCATCTTTAAGTTAGCAAACATATTTATTGAAGACCTATGTACTAAGCCTTAAGGGTGCACTGGGAAGAAAATTAGTATGGTATTAAGCAGGGAAGGCAGACAAATTATAATTTTTTTTTAATTAAAAAAAATATTTTTTAGAGACAAAGTGTTGCTGTGTTGCCCAGGCTGGCCTCAGAACTCCTGGGCTCAAGCAATCTTCCCACTTCAGCCTCCCGTGTAGCTAGGACTAGAGGTGCATGCCACTGTGCCCAGCTTAAACAAATTATTTTAAGTGTACAGTCTCTTGAAATAGTCTACCCAGATTCACATTCCATTATTATTGGCCATGTGACTTTAGGCAAGTTGCTTTATTGCTTTGTGTCTCAGTTTCCCCTTCTATAAAATAGAGATTATAATGGTACCTATTTCAGGTTCTTGGGAAAATTAAATGTGATACTGTATGAACAATGCTACAATGTCTTGCCTGTAGTAAACACTCAATAGATATTAGCTGTTATCTATTAGCATTTATCATCTTTGTTTTGTGGAGAAAACCAGAGTGATTAATTAGAAAAAACCTAGTGTAATTTGTGAGGCAAAGAAAGCTTCCTTGACACAATCCCTACCTGGAAGAAACTTGTACTTAAATATCTGTAAACAAATTACAGTTAAGGTATACATATAGATATGCACAGGATGCTTACTGTGGGAAGATGTAGTTGGGATACCCAGAGCCTCAGTTGGTGCAGTTTCTAAGGGGACGCTTTTCACATCATTATGTTGTGAATGGTATCCCCATGCAGTTATGCACTGCTGTTTTTTCTAGTAGGCCTAATTAGGGATGATATTTGGGTTAAATTTTAATGATGAAAGAGTCAGGGGATGAGGGAGAAGGATGCCTCAAGCAGAGAGAATTCCATGTACAAAGGCATGGGGACTCAAGAGATCATGGTATGTTTGAAGACCTGGAATTAGTTCATTATAGCTATGGAGTATAGGATGAGAGCGTGATTGCTAAGAGATGAGAATAAGAGGTTGGATTATGAAGGACTGTGTTTGCTACATTAATACCTTCAGATTTATCCGAATCTAGGAAGCAATTAAATGAATTAAACAGATGATTAAAATTGTCTGATTTGTTTTTTAAAAGGTAGCTCAGGCAGTGCTAAGAAGAATGACTTGGAGTAGGAACTGGTCTAGAAGCTGGGAGAAGGTAGCTGTAGTAGTCTGGGTCAATGCTACGCCTGGTGTGGACCCAAACTTTATTACAGGCTGGCAGTGATGAACAAATACATTTCCCCTTATCCCATAACTTGCTTGAGGCTCATCCCTAAACGTTTAGAAACTTTTATGGCAGTTTGACATGGTTCATGGTTTATAACCTTTGCTGGGCCTTCAGTATTATTTTCTACCAAGTCTTACATTTGTCTCAAGTGAATTCTTTTCTCCACTGCTCACACAGCTATTTCAAATCTTTCCCACTCAAGTTCTTACTCCACTTCTTCCCCACTTTCTGCAGATGACTTCATCCCTTATTTCACAGAGAAAATAAAGCCAAAGGATGCAGGAACTGTATAACTTCCTGTTATACCCACAGACAAAGTTACATCAGCACAGTTAGCTTTCCACTACTTTTCTGTCTCTGGATCGTGTTCCCTTCCAGTTTTTCCAGAAGCTTTGCTCCATCTATTATCTTCTTCTCTGAGGTTTTTACCCTCTACCTCTCTACAGTACTTTTCACTTTAGTCTATAAATGCTCAAGGCTTTTATAGACTAAATTCAGCCCTCATCATCCTCTGTATTATAAAGCCTGATTTCTTTCTCTTCATAGCCAAACTCCTAGAAAGAGAGTGGTCTTCAATCCCTGTCTCTACTCCTTCACCTCTCATTATTCACAATCCAGTGTACAATCATTTTTACACATACCATATGGCTTAAACTGCTCTGACAAATAAATAACCAGTGACCTGTTAATAGCTAGCAGTTAGGTTTGCAATCCAATGGGCACATTTTGGTCCTTATGATTTGTGTCACATGTATCAATAGAGTTTGTTCCTTTCCATTGTATGTTCATGTATCACAACTTTTTAAATCTTTTCACCTGTTGATGGACATTTGTATTGTCTAGTTTTTGGTTATTACAAATCAAATTGGAATGAACTTTCATTTACAGATATTTGTGTGGGCATAGGCTTTCATTTCTCTTGAGTAAATACCTAGGAGTAAAATGGCAAGGTCAAATTGTATGTTCAAATTTATAAGAACTGCCAAATCGTTTTCCAAAGTGATTGCAGTTTGCATTCCCACCAGCAAAGTATAGATAGTTCCAGTTGCTTGTGAGCATTTGGTAATGCCCATTTTTTGTCCCCAGTTATAGCCATTTTAATAGGTGTATAGTGCTGTTTCATTGTGGTTTGGCATTTCCTTAATGACTAAAGATATTTAGCATCTTTTCAAGGGCTTATTAGCCATCTCTATATCCTTTTTGGTAAAGTATCTGTTCAAGCCTCTCCCCGTTGTTTAGTTGGGTTGTTTGTTTTCTCAATATTAGGTTTTGCATGATCTTTATATATTTTGGATATAAATCCTCTTTCACATGAGTGCGATTTGCAAATATTTTCTTCCTTCTGTAGTTTTTTTTTTTAAAAATTATGTTAATAGTGTCTTTTGCAATGCAAACATTTAAATTTTGGTGAAGTCCAGTTGATGAGTTTTTTATGTTATGGATCATACTTTTGGTGTCATATCTAGAAACTCTTTGCCTGACCCAGGTCATGAAGCTTTTTTGCTATGTTTTCTTCTAAAAGTTGTATAGTTTAAGGATTTATACTGAGATCTGTATTTCATGTTTGAGTTAGTATTAGTTGTGATGTTTAGATAGAGCTTCTTTTTTTAACATACAGATGTCCAATTGTTCCAATACTATTTGTTGAAAAACCTGCCCTTTCTCCATTGATTTTTGCCTTTGTACCTTTCTCAAAAAATCAGTTGGCCATATTTGTGTGTCTCATTTCTTCTTTAATCTGTAGATTATTTAGAAGTGTTTTTGATTTTCAAAAATGATATTATGCTATCATTCAAGTTGCTATATTGTGATATAATCTTATTGTGATTAGAATATGAGGTCTGCATGGTTTATGTCATTTTCTTGGAATTTGTTGAGATTTACTGTGTGGCCTTGTATGTGATCATTTTTTATAAATATGTGTAATGTTTAGTGTAATGTTTTGTATCTGTCCACTAGACAAAGTTTGCTAATTGTGTTATCTAAATATTATATACTTTGTGTAAATATATTTTTATATGTATAATCTTTTTTTTGAGAAATATATTAAAATCTCTTACTCTGATGAATTTGTATTATTTCTCCTCTTAGTTCTGTCAGTTTTTGCTGTATTTTGAAGCTTTTATTAGGTACATAGAAATTTAGAATTTATATCTTTCTATTGTATTGAGCCTTTTAAATGTATACTAGCTCTTCTCTCTAAAAAACACTTTTCCGACAGTTTTTTTTTCTCTTACTAATGCACCTGCCACTTTTCTTTTTTTTAAATTAATTTTTAAGTTGCGGTTGTAATTTACATTCAGCAGAATGTACAGATCTTAAGTATCCCTTTTTAAGAGTTTTGACAATAGTGAGCACCATCCCAATCAGGATACAGAACATTTTCATCAGATTTCAATCCTATTTCAATCAAAATTTCAGAACATTTTATCACCCCAGGAAGTTCACTCCAGTGAATTCCACCATGCATCCCCTTCCCTCTGCCCTAGGCAAACTACTTTTTTGGTTTCTGTCATCTTTGATTAATTTTGCTTGTTCTTAGGTTTTATATAGATAGAATCATACAATATGTATGTATTCTTATGTGCCAGGCTTCTTTCACTCTACATGTAATGTTTTTGCAGTTCATCCATGTTTCTGGCACGTATCAGTGTGTTTTTCTCTTTTTATTACTGAATCATTTCAGTGTATGGATATAGCATAATTTGTTTATCCATTCTTCTGTTATTTCTAGTTTTAGGCATTCTTATATAAGTCTTTTTGTGGATATATGTTTTCATTTCTCCAGGGATAAATATCTAGGAGTGGAATTGCTGGGTTGGAAAGCAGATATATCTTTAACTTTATTAAAAGTGCCAGTTTTCTAAAGCGATTTTACCATTTTGTACTACTACCAGTAAAGATGAGAGTTCCAATCTGCTGCATGTCCTTGCAATAGTTGATAGTCTTTGAATATAGCCATTTAAGTGGATGTGAAATGGTATCTCATTTTAGTTTTAATTTGCATTTCCATGATGACTGATGATGTTTGTCATATTTTCATCCATTTTTTGGCTGTTGGTATATCGTTTTTTCTCTGAAATGTCTATTCAAGTTCTCTGCCCATTTAAAGAATTGGTTTGTCATTTTTATTATTACACTGTAGGAGTCATTTTTTTTTTCTGAATACCAGTCTTTTGACAGATAAATATATTGTGAATATTTTCTCCTACTCTGTAACTTGCTCTTCATTTTGTTAATGGTATCTTGCTTTTTTTTTTCTTTTTTTTTTTTTTGAGATAAGCTCTTACTCTGTTGTCCAGGCTAGAATGCAGTGGTATTGTCATAGCTCACTGAGCTTGCTGCAACCTCAAACCTGGACTCAGGTGATCCTTCTGCCTCAGCCTCCCAAGTAGATGTGACTACAGGAATGTACTACCAGGCCTGGCTAATTTTTTTATTTCTTGTAGAGATGGGGTCTCACTATGTTGCTCAGGCTGGCCTTGAACTCTTGGCCTCAAGTGACTGTCCTGCCTCAGCTTCCAATGGTATCTTTTGATGAACACAAAATTTTATTATGGAGAATTTAAATGTATCAGTTTTCTCTTTTATTGTTAGTACACTTTTGGTCCAATGTAAGAAATCTTTGTCTACCTCAAGGTAGTTTTATAGTTTTAGTTTTTATGTTTAGTTTTCCATCTCAAATTAATTTTTGTATATGGAGTAGGATAAGGGCTTGAGGGGTTTTCTTGTTGTTTTGGTTTTTTAAAAATACTGATAACCTGTTCTCTCGACACTTTTTGTTAAAAAAGACTCTCTTTTCCATATTGAATTGCCTTGCTCTTCTGTGGAAAATCAATTGACTGTATAAATATAGTGTAATTCTGGACTTTTATTCTGTTTCATTGGTCATTTGTCTAATGTTAATGCCATATTGTCCTGATTATTGTAGCTTTAGAGCAGAGGTTCTCAATCTCAGCACTATTGACATTTTAGGCCTCATAATTCTTTGTTGTGGGAGGCTATCTTGTATATTATGGGATATTTAGCAGCATCCCTAGCCTCTACCCACTAAATGCTAGTAGCATGTTCCCATTGTGATAACCAAAAAATGTCTACAGACAATACCAAATGGCCCTAGGGGACAAAATCACCCTTGGTTGAGAACCATGGCTTTAAAGTAACTTTTGAAATCAGATACTGCAAGTCCTCCAACCTTCTTGTTCTTATTCAAGATTATTTTGGCTGTTCTAGAAGATTTGCATTTCTATAACATTATAGAATTAGCGTGTCAATTTCTACAGAAAAATTTGTTGGAATATGTATCAGGAAGGTGTTAAATCTCTACATCAAATAGAAGAGAATTGACCTCTTAACAAACTTGAGCCTTCTAGTTCATGAACATGGTATGTCTCTCCACTAATTTGTGTCTTTGATTTCTCTTAGCAGTGTTTGGGAGTTTACATTTTAGAGGTCTTGACACATTTTGTTAAGTTTATCACTAAGTACTTAATATTTTTCAAGGCTATTGGAAGTGGTATTTTTATTGTTAGTTTCACTGTCCAGTGTCATTGACTAGTTCTAGGCCCTCCTGTTCTGCCCCTAACCTTATGCTCAATTAAGGCACCATGTTACTACTTCAGGGGGATCTCTCTCAGCAATCCTGCTGTATTTTACACGAAGGCCCTGTGAGAAAGAATTGGTGGAATAGGTGTAGACTCTGGGTCTATACCTCAGCTTTCTAATTAATTAAACCAATCATTTTCTGCCAATGAAAATGTGTTAAAAAATTATTTTGGTTTCTTCTTCTCTCTTCCAGTTGCCCGTTTGCTCTTCTTCCCACTGTGCCTCAGGGATGAAAGGGGCTTGGGGTATTTTCTCTCCTAGCAAGGACTTCTCTCTTTCTGGAATTTAGTTCATTTACGTTCTTTGAGTTCTCAGCTTTCTTGTATACAACCAGCCAACTAACCAACCAACAAATAAAAACTATGATTTCATTACTTATCTAACCTTTTTTTTCTTTGTTAAGGAAAAGTCTCTTGTTTCTTTCTACATTCTAACTGGGAATAGCTAACCCATTTTCTTCATCCAGTGTTTTGGCATATCTTTTAACCTCTCTTTCATTGTCTTTTTACGTTCAGCATTTCTATTCTTATATTTTATATGTCTCTAGTAAACAACATATGATTAAATTAAACTTTTATCTAGTTGTAGTATAAAAACTTGTAAGTGAAACATTTAATCCGTTTACATCAATCATGAGTACTGATCTTTTAAAATTTATCCCTACCATCTTATTTGTATATTACATATGTCCTGCTTTTCATATTTTTATCCTTATTTATAAGTTTCACACCTTATTTTGTTCTTTCAGTTGCTCTAGAAATTTTAACATGCATACGTAAAGTCTGAAGGTAATAAATATTGTTTATTTTCAAGCCTGCCTGGTCAGTTTTAATAGTCTCCTATACCATCACACTTTTCCCCCATTCTGTTTTTTCAAGTATATGAAAAACACTTATTTGTTGTTTGTGACTCATAATACTCTTATCTGCAGTCTTTGTTGGTCTAATTCTATAGTTTGTTGTTCATTGTCTCTGATTCATAGGTGCTTGTTTCTCTGGTGATTTTTTAAATTGTGAGCTCATCTCATTGATACTTTATTTGTTGTAATTTCTTGAAGCTGGGAATTTTTTTTGGAGATTATTTGAGTGTCTAAGGGTACTGCCTACTTTTAAGTAAATTTTGACTTGAGTTTTTCTGGCCATACAACTAGTTTGAATTCTAGCCCTACAGAGGTGCAACCTTATTAAGAATTCACAGTGGAGACATGTTTAGGTTTTACTCTTCTACCAAGAACCAAGCCAATAAAAGACCCCTATTCCCATTATCTCCTTCTGCAGAATGAGTTTTTTCCTATTTCACCCATTAAGGATACAGCCTTTGTGTGAGGTTGCAGGGTGGGGGGTGGGAGTGGGGGTCTTGGCATATTTATAAAGAAAGGTGTTGTTAATCTAATCTATATCCCTGGAGGAGCCCCACCTGGCTTCCTGTCATCTCTGTAAGTAGCCCATTAAAACCTAGACTTTCATCTACCAAGAATTGGCCAATAACTCCAGGGAAAACTCTGACTATAGTGTTACTTACCCTTGTGAATTTATGTTTTCTACTCTCTAGGAATTCCTTTGCTTCCCCCTCAAGGTTAACCATATATTTTATCCAGCATCTTTAGATATGTTTTTCAACCTAATTACTTTCATTCTGTACTCATTGTATCTTTGGGAGTTACCTCTAGCTGCTTGTGAAATGTGACAAGATATAAGGGGAAAAATGATTTTTAAAAAAAGTCCATATTCAGTCGTATCTCCAGTCTTTCTTTACTTTAGCTGTATTAAATTCATCCTCCTCTTCACTTACTTCAGATATGCTTCTCCTCTTTAGGTATTCTTGCCTTCTGACTCAACTCTCACTTCCATGTATACACCCAGACAGGTTGAATTAACTCTCTTATGTTTGTTTCCATACTTCTTTATGTGTATGTGTATGTGTGTGTGTGTGTGTGTGTGTATCTTTCTTAAAAGAGGGGTATCCCTGTAGACACAAAGATAGAGACTGGATTTCATTTATTTCTTTGTCCCTATTATGTAATAGGCATTCACCAAAGTTTGTTGAATTCAGCTTTCAAAATCTTTATAACCAAATCTTCAAATTTTAAGCTTCCAGCTAGGACTGTTTTAACTTGTTGTTTTCAGAAAATAACTTCTAAAGCAATTGAAGTGTATTCAGCATGTTGAATATAAAATAATTTTATTTGTTATTTGGCGAATTGCTTGGGCCGGTCATATTTAAGGAGGGATTAAGATACGATTAAAGCGTTATTTGTCTTACAATTTCCAGAGAGGCTGCAGTGGTATAATTTTGGAGCAAATGGAGATTTATATCCCATTTCTAAATGTGAGCTCACTTTAAAATTATGACTTTGTGTCTGTAACATTGAGGGAAATTTTTGCCTTTGGGTTACTATTTTTAAAAAATAAAATGATATGGTAATAACAGCATAAAAATAAAAAATGGAGAGGTGCCCTAAATGACCTTGATTACTTTGTGCGGGGGAGGGGAGTGTTGTTTCCTGTTGCCTGAATTTAAGTCCTTTTTCTGTGGTGAATTATATAATTATTTTACAGTTATTATATACTTATCCTCCAAAAAACAGGTCGCTGCTGTACTCTATCTAGCCAGGGTGACACAGCTAGACTGTGTGGAAAAAAAAAAAAAAAGAGGTCTAAGGGGCTTTGGGTTGTCCATTGGAGAAGCTGATTTTATAAACACGTATTTCTTCTACCTAACATCCTTTCACATATTTGAAGATGTACAGATGGGGAAAAGAGTTAAGCAGTAGGATGAAAAAGGAAGGTGAGAAGAATTCCTGCTAGAAAGCAAAAACAGGATGACTTGGCCGGGCGTGGTGGCTCCTGCCTGTAATCCTAACACTCTGGGAGGCCGAGGCGGGCGGATTGTTTGAGCTCAGGAGTTCGAGACTAGCCTGAGCAAGAGCGAGACCCCATCTCTACTAAAAATAGAAAGAAATTAATCAGACAACTAAAAATATATAGAAAAAATTAGCCGGGCATGGTGGCGCATGCCTGTAATCCCAGCTACTCGGGAGGCTGAGGCAGGAGGATCACTTGAGCCCAGGAGTTGGAGGTTGCTGTGAGCTAGGCTAACACCACGGCACTCACTCTAGCCCGGGCAAAAGAGTGAGACTCTGTCTCAAAAAAAACAAAAACACATGACTTATCAATGGAGAAGGCATAGGTCAGAGAGGAAGGCAAGAGGAGGTACCAGCACCAGAGGCTGGGAGATGGACACCAAGCTGCCTCATGGTGAAACAAGCTGGCATGTTTCACTTGTAAACATTTTTCTGATGTGCACTTCTCATTTTAACATCTCTCAAATCAGGATGTTTCTTACAATTATTCATATCCCATAGCTTAATAAATAGGGCTTGTTTTTCCATTTTGGTGGTACGTAAAATAATGGTACATTTACCATTGGTGACATCTTGCAATTAATGAAATATGGTATAATGTTACATTACTCATAAAGAGTATTAGCTGTATTAGCCTATTAGCTTATATTATGTGACCTGGCAGACAAATCAATTTTTAAAAACATTCAAAAACAGACTCTCAGCATTCAAGTGATCAGGACAACTGATTCTGATATAGTTCAGTAGACACCTTTTCTCTTTAAGGTAATTTATGTAAAACTAGCAACTACTTTTTATAAAGTAGTTTTGCACTGAACAGGTCTGCCACTGAACAGGCTGCGTTCACAGTTGCCAGAAATTCTGAATCAAATGCAAGTAATCACTAGGCAAAAATGAAAGTAACCTTTCCCCACCTCCATTATTTGAGGGGCTATTTCCCTGAAGAATGTAAGAATTGTTCATTAGTCAAGAACAACTTGTATGGCAACTTCTTAGCATTGCTTGGACAACCACTCTATACAATTTGTGCCTCAAGTTCATCTCTGTTTTATATTTTTTAATCTCTTTGGATTTTTGACATAACTGTTGAGCTCTCAGACTTGCTTGTCTTGTTTTACAAAATTGGGCCTTTGAATGAAAAATGCCTCAACTTAAAAACTATTCTTGTTTTCATCTTTTGCTTTGGCCGCTGCTCAGAGCCAAATGTTCAGCCTCCTCAGTTAAGGAGTATAGAATTTTGTAGCTTATGTTTTGGGTATAGACCACCTTCTAGCCCCTCATCCCTACTTCGTAACTTTCCTACACATTGTTTCCCTTCCCCAGATGCTTATTCACCCCCTGCTGGCCTTTAAATCTTATATTGTATGCTTCCTTCTTAGCTACCACCCATCTGTTTTGGAATGGGAGGATATAAATAAAAGCTAAAAACATCAACAAATAAAATCTATCTTTTAAAAACACTTTCCCATATAGTGAAAACAGCAAATTGAAACTGCTGAAGTGAAAGTCCAGTTTTGTTTTTTCATTTGTTCTTAAATGAGGTGAGTTGTTTTGAGGAAAGGATAATTTTGTTTTGCTGACATATGTGATGGTTTTAGTGTTTGGGGGCTAAAATCGATAGTGATCTCTTTCAAGTTATTTCTAATTTAGAGACATAGGGTTTTTTAAAGAAAATGATAATTAAAAATTTGGGTAACTTTTAAAGTTAGGGACCGTCTTAATCCATTTAGGCTGCTATAACAAAATAGCATAGACTGGGTAGCTTATAAACAGCAGGAATTTCTCACAGTACTGGAGGCTGGGAAGTCTAAGATCAAGGCACTGGCAGTTTTCATGTCTGGTGAGGGCCTATTTCCTGGTTCATAGATGGCGCCTTCTCACTGTGTCTGCACATAGTGGAACAGGAAAGGCAGCTTTCTAAGGCCTCTTTTTGTAAGGGCACTAATCCCATTCAGGAGAGCCTCACCCTCATGATCTAATCACCTCCCCAAGGCCCTACTTCATGATGTCATCACATGGCAGTTGGGATTTCAACGTGTGAATTTTGCAGGGTTGGGGGGGAGGCTACAAACATTAAGTCTATAGCAGCTACTGTAGATTAGTTGAAATAATTTGAGAAAGCTATATTCTTTTCTATCAGAAAAGGTGCTTTTCTCCTGTATTTTGCCTGAGAATAGAGAAGGTGAAAGAGTACCTGTATTTCTGTGCATCTCTTTGTGTGTTAAATTGGAAGTTAATTATGTGAATAAAAGAGAATCTATGGTTTATAAAACAGTAGAAGGAAAGAAATGGAGTAGAGAGGGTTAGCTGTCAATGATACGTGCATTATATTCAAACACCTGTCCTCTAACCAAATCAAGTCCAAAGTGGTAATCGGATTCATCTGACCATATTTTGCTCTCTCCCTATTTCTTCTGCCTCTGAAGTAACATTGTAGGATGAAAGACTAAGAATTATATTCAGAGATATAAATGAAATTATGCTAATTTAATGCTGTAGGTCATGCCAGGTCCTTTTTGATTATTTCCTCTTCTTCGTGCTTTCTTTTTTGAGTACCTATGTCTCCTTTACTTTTTCCTTTCTTTGCTTTGTAATTCTGTTTCTTATACTAGGTACAAATTTCCTTTCCCTGCCTTCCTCTTCCCCTGTTTGCCAGCCCTTGGGGATAAGTTATTCCTGAGAATTAATTGTCTTGGTATACTTAACTATTTCAAAGTCTATTAGGTATCTGGCACTATCAGTTAATTTAAAACATTAATCTAGAGATAAAATTAGGCATCTTGATCAATTTAATACAGAGAATGCTATTATATTAAACCTCACATTAATATGGAGGGAATTAATAAGAAAATGTTGGAAACTTCACCTTCTTTTTGCCAATGATGTGTTATAATTCATTCATACTGGAGATGATAAACAAACTCTAGATTTTCGTGTTTTTATAATATTAACCTTATATTTTATTACTAACATAGGTCTCTCATAAACTTTGAAAGAAGATTAATTCTTTTTAACAAATACAGACTTACAGAAAGTTCCACTTCTCAAGCATGTTATAGTTGGAATTTGTGAAACAGAGTTCTTATAACGGTCTTCTACCTTAACATATATATTTATTAAAGTGGCACCGAATGAAGCTTATAAATGTCTGTATTCATTCAGTCAGCTAAGAGCACGAGATAAGGTACTGCTTCAGTCCAGGAAGTACTGTACATTTTTTTTCTTCCGGAAAGCATATGTGATTATTTTGGTGATGGCAGCTGAAGAGGAGTTTAGGTCATTGCATATCCAATAGAAGGAAATTAAAATTTAGTTATTATAAGATTTCCTCAAATAACATGCCTTTTTTCAAGCATTGAAATAAAAATGACTATAAAATCTCCTTTGATTATATTATAAAATAGATCTTATTACTGATTTTAAAAAGTTAAACCAGACTTTATTTTTTAGATCAGTTTTAGGTTTACAGCAAAATTCAGAAAGTACAGAGTTCCCACCTATTTTCCCTCTGAGATAGACAGACAGACAGACAGACACACACACACACACACACACCACCACCACCACCGCCACCACCACCACCCCTGCCTCTTTCCCACCAACAGCATCCCCCATCAGAGTGGTACATTTGTTACAATCCATGAACCAACACTGAAACATCATTATCACCCAAAGTCCATAGTTTACATTAGGATTCACTCTGTGTTGTACATTCTGTGGGTTTTGACAAACATGACATACATCTACCCTTAAAGTATCATACAGAAAGAATCCTTTCACTGGCCTAGAAATCCTCTGTGCCCCACAGAGTATTCATCCTTCCCTCCTTCCAAACACCTGGAAACCACTGATGTTTTTATTGCCTCCATAGTTTTGCCTTTTCCAGATTTCATATAGTTGGAATTATATAGTATGTAGCCTTTTCATATTGGCTTCTTTCGCTTAGTAATATACATTTAAGATTCCTCTATTTCTTTTAGTGGCTTGGTTGCTCATTTCTTTTTAGCAGTGAATAATATTCCATTTTATGGATGTACCACAGTTTTTCTCTTTGCCTACTGAAGGACATCAGTTGCTTCCAAGTTTTGGTAATTATTGATGAAGCTACCGTAAATGTTCATATGCAGATTTTTGTGAGGACATACATTTTCAGCTCATTTAACTAAATACCAAGGAGTGTGATTGCTGGATTGTACGATCATGTTACCATTTTTAAAAAGGAAATTATATAGAGCAAACCAAAACCTGCAAAATCTTCTTTTTGTTAGGAAAATTGAACTTGATCCAGGTAAGTGTTGAAGACTTTTTGGGGGGTCATTTCAGCTGTGACACCAGTGAATTTTATCACTATTATCTCATGCCAGGATTACTGCAGTGTTCTCATAGATGGTCTCCTTATAGCCAGTTTCACCCACTTTCCATTTTATTTTGTACTCATTTGCAGGCTAAAAAAAAGACCTCAGCTTCCCTTCCCAGATTTATTGTATTCTTATGGATTCTATGGAATGGACTATGTGTGTGTGTGTGTATATGTATCTCCTTATAAAAATAACAAAATTTGCTATTTTAACCATTTTTAAATGTGTAGTATAATAGTGTTAACTATATGTTCACTGTTGTACAACAGATCTCTAGAGTTTTTTTCGCTAAAACTTTGCCCATTGAACAATATCTCTCCATTTCCCCCTCCTTGTCAGTCCCTGGTAACCACATTCTACTTTCTGTTTCTGTATGTTTGACTACATTAAATACCTCACGTAAGTGGAATCATGCAGTATTTATCTTTTTGTGACTGGAATATTTCACTTAATATTATGTCCTCCAGGTTCATCCATGATGTAGCATATGATAGGATTTCCTTCTTTTTTAAGGCTGAATAATATTTCATTGAATGTGTAATATATACCACATTTAAAAAATTCATTTATCCATTGATGGACAGATGCTTCCACATCTTGGCTATTGTGAATAATGCTGCAGTGAAGATGGGTATACAAACAGCTCTTTGAGATCCCATTTTCTGTTTTTATGGGTGTATACCAAGAAGAATTGCTGGATTGTATGGTAATTCTAGTTTTAATTTTTTGAGGAGCCTCCATACTTTTTCCACAACAACTAGACCATTTTACATTCCCACTAACAGTGCACAAGGGCTCTGGTTTTCTCCACATTTTTGTCAGCCCTTGTCATTTTGTTATTTTTTTTTTTTATGGTGGCCATCCTAATGGGTGTGAGGTGATATCACATTGTTTTTGATTTGCATTTCCCTGATATTTAGTAATGTTGAGCATCTTTTCATGTGCTTTTTGGCCATTTGTATATCTTTTTCGGAGAAATGTCTATTCAAGCCCTTTGCCTATTTTTAAATCACATTATGATGTCGAGTTTTCAGAGTTCTTTATATATTCTAGAAATTAACCACTTATCAGACTTGTGGTTTGCAAATATTGTCTCCCATTCTGTAGGTTGCCTTTTCACTCTCTTGAATGTTTCCTTTGCTGCACAGAAGATTTTAAGTTTGATGAAGTCCTGTTTGTCTATTTTTGCTTTTGTTGTCTGTGCTTTGGATATCATATCCAAGAAATCATTGCCAAATTTAGTGTAGTGAAGCTTTTCCTCTGTTTTCTTCAACATGCTTTATTGTTTCAGGTATTACATTTAGATCTTTAATCCATTTTGAGTTGATTTTTGGACACGGTGTAAGGTAAGGATCCAATTTCATTCTTTTGCATGTGGCTATCCAGTTTCCCCAATATTATGGATTCTTAACCTGCAGGTCAGCAGCTTCAGATCTGCAAATTGCTGAAATTGTACACAGTATTTTGGGCACATTTGTATATATGTCACTTTTTAAGAAGGGGATCCATTAACTTTCCTGAGCTCCTGAAAGTGATTACTAACCCTACCCCAACCCCCTGGCCAAAGGCCAGGACTATGACAATCTAAAAGAAGTAATCATTTAAATTTAAATTTATTGTTATGTCTAGGCAGGGGAAATTATGCTTATAATTGGGACCTAGCACACTTATGAATGAAGGATAAGTTCATGCTGCTAATGAAGTGAAAACCTAACATGAAGCAGGATGGGACCAGGATCAAGTATAGCATTTGCAGGCTTTTTAGTTCTTCAATTTATTTGCAGTTTCTCATAGATGAAGTTGGCAGATCAGCATAGTGCATAATCTTATCAAATATTTTGAAAGTTTGTTGCAAACAGAAAACCAAACACCCAAAATGTTAGAACTAGTCGCTTCTAAAGATTTCTCTGGTGTAAGTTAATGTTTTTAATTGTGTTCCTTTTATTCAAGGAGCTTGGTTCCTTGAGGTAATCAGTTTTGCTTTTAGACCTGGGTTTGTAATGAATAAGTGATAATCGTTATATATTCTTGGGGTGGTAATGATAATACAACTTTGAATGAATTTTAGAAATTATAATGCCCACCATCCCCCACCACCCCCTAAAAAAAAATAACAACAAATATAAACCAGAAAGAATAGAGGAAAGTCTCTTCTATTGTGGGGCAAGATTGATTTAAAAGCTTACCTTTGAGCTTTATCCTGAAGCCTCTGTTAACCCTTCACATGGGCTGATGGTGTGTATACTGGGTAGCAAAAGTAGTCAGGTTTTATGTTGATTTGAATGTTACCCATTATCAAGTTTGCAATTGATAGTGACATCTCCAAGCAAATTCTAAGTCCCTAAGCAAATCAGCCTGCAGGAACATGTGTTAGGAATGCTTTTCTACCCCTAATCACTGAAAGCTTATCAATTGCATAAAGGGAAGCTCCCCTCTCCCCCTCCCATTCATGCTGTTTTTTAAGTAACTCTTTAAATAGAAATGTTGCTTCTGCAACATATTAAGACTGGCTTCTTCTGACAGGTCTGGCCAAAGAAAATAGTTTTCTGTATAATCTTGTGTTTTAAAAAACATTATCAGCTATCAAAAGAGGGGGGAAAGAAATGTGTGTGCTAGCATAACATGTAAAATTCACTTTAGTTACCTGAATTATAAGAAAATATCTTGGCAAAATGCATCTTTACAAGTCCCAGATGCTTAAGTATGAGTTTCTGCTAATATGTTCATTCCCATTTTATCTGTTTCCTTTGTCTGAAATCAGGATGCCTTTAGGCTCTTGTGAATAGGAAGCTGGGAAAAAGGGTAGGTGGGGTTAAAAGGGAAGCACAATCCCCTGTGTTTCCAGCAGCTCTTCTTATTGCAGGATTAGTTTGGATTGTGAGCTGAAATTGAAAAGCAGAATTTAATGTTGACCTCTAAAGTTGATGGTCCAAAAGGGTTTATTTGTCTTCACTAAAGCCTGTCAGTTTTTGAATTGAGTAGAGTGCTTTTGGCTGTAAAAGCTTTGAAATGTAAACATCGAGGAAATAACATGTTTGTAATGTCTAAGTAATATAACATATGCAGGTGCACATCTTAGAATTTTCTCATTTATCCTAAAAGTTATACCTAAATAGTCATTTACTAGGGAATTTTTAGCCATTAGAATTGGTTACACTGTGTAGTTTAATGCTAAGGTTTCTACTATGGCCCTTCCTAAAAAGTATTTTGTTTGATCATAAAAACTGCATGGAGAAGACTGTCTATTTGCAGTAATAGTCACATCGTTTTGAAATAAGCAGAGGAAAAGTCCATCCTTACGTTTTTATTAAATCTTTCTTTTCCCACACTGTCATTACTTATACCATTCCTTCTGCTGCTTGACATGTAGAAAATCGGCTTATGTTGTCTTCCATTTGTTTTCAGAATTATGTGCACCAGTGAAGCAGCCTCTGTAGGATCTAATTTTATTTAATTATTAGATTGAAAAGTTCTAGATGTCAGGGTGGGTGTCTGTCCCCTTTGTGTATGTAACAATGCCTAACATAGCCTCTTGTAGGTGATGGATAAATATTTGCTGAATAAATAAATGTTTATCACCCTTCTTTGGAAAATACATGAATTTGTATATGGAGATTTTGATTACTTTTTGACCAAATATGTTTTTGAAGTAGAGAAGAATATTATTTTTCATGATATTGTCAGGATATTACCTGATATCACATTGAGAAAGGAAAAGCTTCCTGTACTAGATTATTACATAAGTTTAAAATACAGAGTCTAAGCCTTTGTAGTGAATGCTAACCAGGGATGTACATTAGATGTCTAGTTCCCAGCCCAGAACTGCTAAATCCAAATCTCAGGAGGTAGAAACATCTATTTTTTTTTTTTTTTTGAGACAGGGTCTCACTGTGTTGCCCAGGCTAGAGTGCCTTGATGTCATCCTAGCTCACAGCAACCTCAAACTCCTGGGCGCAAGCGATCCTCCTGCCTTAGCCTCCCGAGTAGCTGGGACTACAGGCATGCGCCACCATGCCCGGCTAATTTTTTCTATATATTTTTAGTTGTCCGATTAATCTCTTTCTATTTTTAGTAGAGACGGGGGTCTCGCTCTTGCTCAGGCTGGTTTCGAACTCCTGAGCTCAAACAATCTGCCCGCCTCGGCCTTCCAGAGTGCTAGGATTACAGGCGTGAGCCACCGCGCCCGGCCGAAACATCCATTTTTTAAAAACTCCACCAGTAACGCTAATGTGCTTGAGGGTACATTTTGTGATAGTTTTGTAGCAATTAATCATTCTTTGTGCAACATGAATTTTAAAACATACGAAGTTTTGAACACAAGTCTTGTGCACATTGTTTTAAATCTCACTGGTCATTCAATAGATACTGTTTTTCTTTAAAGGTGGGATTTTCATATTTCCATGAAATTTTTTTGTGTAACCATTAAGTAACATACAAATATGAAGAGAATATATAGAATAGCCACAAAGGGGAAGTTTAAGATATGTCGAATGGTTTTCAAATCCCCCCTCCCCCCTGCCTCCCCCTGCTCCACTAGATAGCAAACTTCCCTGAGAACTGCTTGTGCCTAGCACAAAACAGTTGTGGAAGAAATGAGCCATATCGTAATACAGCTAGTTAGGACTGTGTAGAAGACCCATTAGCCCAGTATTCAAGAAGGCTAAAGCTCACTGGAGTTAAGTGTAGTGGATTTAACGCTGGACACAGAGGCAGCAGCCTAGCTCATCACCTGAATTCTGCATTTAGTAGTTGTGTGACTATGAGCACCTTCTTTAACACCTTTGAATATTTGTTTTTTCGTCTGTAAAGTGAAAGTAAAAGAACCCACCTTACATTGTTATCATAAGGATTAAATGACAACCTTTTGTATAAAAAGGTTTAACACATGGTAGTCAAAAAATGTAGCACATACTTATTGATAACCTTCACTGGCTTATAAGAATGAAATATGTTTCTGGAGTTAGAAAATACTGTTTTGTTAAGTGTCTAACCCAAAGTCTGAAAGTTAGTGAGTTACAGAGCCAGGAATAGAAAGAACCCAATCTCCTAAGTACTGATCCAAAAAGAGGCAGTAAGAGGGTAAAGTTTTCCAGGCCTCCGAATTGCCTAGGTTGTGACTTGTCAACAGGGTTACACCCTCTATACCATTGCCTTTTGGGTTTTTTTGCAGTATTGTTCCGTGCTGCACAAATCAATTTCAATACATCAAAGTTCAGTATGTGATAAATCAGAAATAATGTCACTGGGAAAATTGCTTTGTTTCTAGTGCCCTAGATTTGTAATTTAACTGATTAGGTAAAAACTATCACATTTTATGCCTTTTTCTCCCCCCATTGATACTATTCTGTTAGCAAGTTTTTCTGATTAGTATACATAGAGTGAATAAAGTTTACTTCAACCTGCAGAAAGGCAATTTCCATTATAACCCCCCCCCCAGGGGTATTTTTCACAAGTAAATAATTAAATTTAAACTTAAACAAGGGGCAGGTACCATACAGTCAGGTACCCAAATAGTGACAGGCTGCAGATAAGACGAGGTCCTATAAGATTATAATGTAGCAGAAAAATTTCTATTGCCCAGTGACATCATAGCCAAAGTTGTAGCACAATGCCATTACCTTTTCTATATTTAGATATGTTAGATACACAAATTGAGTACAGTAACATGCTGTACAAATTTGTAGCCTAGGAGCAATAGGCTATACCGTATAGCCTAGGTGTGTTGCCATACCATCCATCTAGGTTTGTGTATATACACTCTGTGGTATTCCTACAACAATGAAATCACCTAGTGATGCATTTCTCCAAATGTATCCGCGTTGTTAAGAGACACATGACTATACCAAAGTCACCGTTTTTCTTCACTAAACCAGTAATGGTTTTAAAAAGTAACTGTAGTTTTGTGGATTTTTAAAATTATGTGTGTGTAAGACGTACATGGTTCAAAATTCAAAAGATACAAAGTTGAGAAAGTTTTCTCCATTTGTCTCCCCAGTCACCCAATTACACCTCTTAGAGGCAAAGAAAAACATGTTACTAATTTTCCTTTTAAGAATCCTTGCTGGAAATCACGCATAATTCATGTATATTTCATTGGCCAAAATTAAATAACATGGCTACCCTAGTCGCAGAAAAGAAGGAAAATATAGTCTTTTAAGCTTAGTGCTTTACTGCCTTGGAAAAAATTGAAGTTCTGTTTCTAAGGAAGAGGGGGAGAACATGCTATAGATGATGACAACTAGAGGTCTTTGCCTACAATTGTTTTGATTTATACTCACCAACAATGTATGAAAATACAATTTTTAGTATTATTGTTTTGTTACTTTTTACCAAGCATGCATAATTGAATTTGTATTCATTAAAGATCTTATATCTTTTGCCCTAATGTTAGTATCTTACTCTAACATAAGGTATGACTCTAATGAATCACTTATATCTCATTTAAAAATGGGAGTCAGTGCTGAGTATACTGCAAGCAAAATAATTTTTATAAAGATTATGAGTGAGCCTTTTGCTCTTAGGTAGGCAAAATAAGTGAGTTTTTAGAGACAGAAAGGTTAACCACAGTACATTTACATGAGAGTTACTACCCCATTTCTAGCATGCCTAGAGTTTATAACTTTAAAAATTATCTGATTTAATTTTTTAACCTTTATGTAGGCTGCCTGTATGTACCAAATGAGAGAGAATTTAGGAAATGTAGGTCAGAGATGAGTTACAGCTATGTAGGTATTAACAAACAGTGTTTTAATTGAATTTGTAGAGATAGATTTATTTGGTTCTTTGGGTGTTTATGCTCTGTCAATATCAGAGACACTGTGGAAATGCTAATCATTCACCATTATTGTTGTATAAAGGAATATAAATTAGAAAAGAAAATCATTCATGATCTCATCCATGGGAATATTTCAGCTAATGGAAGTAGTAAGTTGAGCTATGGTATGGAAACAGATTAGGTAAGGGCATGTAGACCTATTTGAGGAATAGCTGTTGTCTAGTTTGGCAATGGACTAGAATATGTGTAGAGAAAAAGAAGGGAGTTAAAACTAGAAACAAAATTGGACTTTGAATTGTTAGGAGAAGAAATTTGGATTTTATTCAATTTTGTTTTGTCCAAAATTTTTGAAGAAGAAAGTGACCTCGTTTGCATTAGATAAGTACATTAAGTAGGTGGTTGGATTGGATGATGAGGTTGGGCTTTAGACGTGTCACCTCTGGTGTCAGCTTGAGAGATGTGGTAATCAGTCAAAGGTTTATAGCTTATACAGTGACTGAGGTCACCAAGGAAGAAAGGTTAGAGAAATAAAAAGAAGCCTGAACTTTGAGAATGCCTATATCTAGGGAGTGGTTGCCTCTCCACGTATCTCCCTTTATTCTCCTTGGAATTTAATTTTGAGGAATCCAGGTGGAGTGTATCACAGCCTCAATTTTACTGTTTATATCCATGTGGTGTAGCATGTTATTCTGTTCTCTCTTCTGTTCATTGGTAGTTGGATCCAAAGGCTTGATCATATTCATGTTTGATTTTTTTTTTTCCTTTTTGTGATTTTTTTTTTTTTTTTTTTTTTTTTTTTTTTTTTTTTTTTTTTTTTTTTTTTTTTTTTTTTTTTTTTTTTTTTTTTTTTTTTTTTTTTTTTTTTTTTTTTTTTTTGGTGGGTAGACATGGCTGCTTCACTATGCAGTGGTCTGTACTTAAATCAGGAGGCACATAATATTGGGTCATCTCTTCTTTTTTAATATTAGTAGACATTGGTGATTAATGCCTAAATTCATTAACTTGTTAAGGTTTGCAAAATGATATTCTAATTCTGTTATTTCTTCTTTATTATTATTTATTATGTGTTATTGGCTAAAATATTTCTATAAAGTAAAACTTTATTTTCTGTTTGATTACTTGTTGGTAGGTATAAGTTTGTATAAAAGATAAGGCCTGATGTGTTGGCTTGCACCTATAGTCCCAGTGACTCTGGAGGCAGTGGTGGGAGGACTGGTCGAGGCCAGGAGTTCAAGACCAGCCTGGGCAACATAGTGAGACTCTGCCTCTAAAAAGAAGAAGATAGGAAAAATGCATGATTGTTTGCTTTATCCATTTTCAAAACAATGAATTGGCTCACTAGCATCCTCCAACAGTGACTAGTTAATATTAATTTATAGACTTAAGCATATTGGGTATTTTCATTTCACTGAAATTATTGTCTTCATTGGTGTGCAACTTATACTGTCTTGGCCACTGGGCCCTTGAGTCCTTTTGACATAAACCTAGTAGTCTAGAGTTAACAGTACGTTTCAGGCTCATCTTGTACATTTCCTATCCCAGACCTACAATCAACCATTTCTCCAAGGTCCCCTTGGCACTAGAGGTACTCATTGCTTTTGGGTTGGTCATTGCTTCGAGGCCTTTTCACTGGGCAGATCCTTTTAAGATAAAATGATATCAGGATTTCATACTGATACTTAAAATTCAAGCTAATTATTAAAATTCTGATCTTATGCTTGAATTTCCTTCTTCCCATACAAGGTATTGATAATCCTGGTTTTCAGTGGTGCCAGAAATTATAGAATTGGAACTTCACAATAAGTACTTATTTGTTTCATCCCACAGTGCACACACAGAACTCAGAATACCAACACCAACAATCTGGTTAATGAAAACAGGTTAAAATTATTTAGACAACTTTATTAAAATATATTTGATATACAGCAAACTGCACACTAAAATTGTAAAATTTGATAAGTTTGATATATATGTATACACATGAAACCATTGCCTCAATCAAGATTCTGAACATATTCATGACCACAAAAAAATTCCTCTGCCCCTTTCTAATCTTTTCCTTCCACTCCTCCCCTATCCCACTGCCATATTCAAGGTATTTTTCTCTGTAGATTAGTCTATACTTTCTAGAATTTTATGTAAACGAAATCATATAGAATGGACTCTTTTTCATCTGGCTGCTTTTACTTAGCCTAATTATTTTGAGATTCATCCATGTTGTTGCATGAATCGATAGTTCATTCCTTTTTACTGCTTAGTAGTAATCTGTTGTAGGAATATATCACAGTTTTCTTTATCCATTCACTGTCGATGGGCATTTGGATTATTTCTATTTTGGAGCTATTACACGTAAAGCTGCTATGGACATTCATGTATACATCTTTGCATTGGCATATGCTTTCCCTTCACCTAGAAGTGGAATGGCTGGATAATATGGTAGGTGTATGTATAATTTTTTAGTGTTTTTCGAAGTGATTTTACCACTTTGCATTTCTGCCAACAGTGTGTGAGTACCAGTTCCTCTACATCATTGCTGATACTTAGTATGGTTAGTCTTTTAAATTTTAATATGTGTATAGTGGTATCTTACTGTGGTTTTAATTTGCATTTCGCTAATGATTGTGATCTGCCATTATGTCTTTTTTATTGAAGTGTCTGTTCAAGTCTCCCAACTTTTAAAAAATTGCATTTGTTTTCTTTTTATTGAGCTTTGAGAGTTTTTTTTATTCCGAATGCAAATCCTTTATCAGCTATTAGTATATAATTTGCAGATAAGTTCTCCAGTTTGTGGCTCGTGTCCTCATTCTCTTAACAGTGTCCTTTGAAGAACAGAAGTTCTTAATTTTGATGACTTCCAATTTATCAAAATCTTTCTTATGGATCATGAGTATTTGTTATGATTCCATTTATCTTTCTTATTGGCTTTTTGTTTATAATTTTTTGCTATATTGTTTTAGTGATTACCTTAGGGTTTATAGTAAATATCTTTAAGTTATCAATGTGCTTTCAGTTGATATTATGCTACTTTATGCATAACATAATAACCTTTCAATAGTCTAATCCTATTTCTCATCTTCTAGCCTTTGTGATTATTGTCATACATTTTACATATGTTTTAAGCCAGACGCTATATTGTTGTTATTTTGCTTTAAACAGCTAATTGTCTTTCAAGGAGATTTAAATAATACCAAAAGTCTTTATATTTACCTATGTTGTTGTTTCCTGTGCTTTTTATTATTTCCCATGCTCTTCATTCCTTTGTGTAGATCATGGGTTTTCATCTGCTTTCATTTTCCTTCTGCTCACAGGACTTCTTTTACCACTTCTTAGGGAGTGCAAGTCTGCTGGTGGTGATTAATTCTTTTAGCTTTTGTATATCTGAAAAAATCTTTGTATCATCTTCATTTTTGAAAGTTATTTTTGCTAGGTATGCAATTCTAGGGCGACAGTTTTTTTCCTTTAAGTACTTTGAAGATGTTGCTCTATTATCTTCAGATCACATTGTTTTCAATGATAGATATGCTGTCATGTCTTTTTTCCTCTGGCTGCTTATTAAGATTTTCTCTTTATCAGTGGTTTTGAGAAATTTGATTATGACGTGTCTTGGTGTAGTTTTTCTTTGTATTTCTTCTTCTTGGGATTCAATGAGTTTCTTGGATCTGTGAGTTTATAATGTATTCATACAGTAGAATCCTATACTATATACATAAATTGAGTGAACTAGATCTGGATGTATCAATGTGAATAAATTTTAAAAACAAGGCTGATTTGGCAGAAAGCAAGTTATATGTAAAAGCCCAGGCCAGTGGGAGTCATTTATGTAAATTTTTAAAACAAAAAAAAGTTATGTTTTTATGGATGCAGTCATATGTATCAAAATTTAGAGTGTATTAGGAATTCATGTCAGGGCCAGGTTAATGATAAACTCTGGGGAAGGAGAGATTCAGATAAAGATGCAGTCTTCAGATGAGTCCGAAGCATTTAATGTCTTAATAAAATGTATCTGAAGCAGACATAGCAAACGTTTTATCTAGGCAATGAGTACTTGAGTGTTTAATGTCTATGTTTACATATGTGTCTAAAATATATTTCATATATAGCTCACTAATTTGAGAAAGGTCAATAGCTTCTTTGCTTCATTTCATTAGACATAAAATAACCCCTCCTACATAAATCCCATCCACATAATTAGTTACATTTCAGTAATCTACCAAATAAAAGTTATTTTCATAGATGTGGGCCTATTTCCTTAAAACATAGTGAGCAAAATTTTCATAGTACTTTCTAAAATGAGACTCCAGCAAGACTGTCTGATCTGTACAGCCATTCCCTTTCTTGTTAAGAGGCCCTCATTAATTTCACTTGGAGGTATCCCAGATTCTGGGACCCAGAAGACACATCGTAGGTTACATGGCATTTAATCCAAGTAAAACAGATCATACTGGATAATGTTCTCTTCTTACTCTTTCTTTTTGTTAATGCCCTTGTTATGTATCTTCCAAAATAAAAAGCCTTTGTCATGCTGGCATCTGATTTTTTTTTTTCTTTTGACAACCAGCTTGTCTTCTATGTCCTGAATTGCATTTTATCATCTTTTGATATGTTGCCAGGTAAGCATCCCTTGTTGAACAAGAAAGACCTAGAAATCATCAGAGCTAACTAACAACATACAGGTTTTTCTTAAATGTGCTGCCAAAGGGCATAACCTCTTTGGAATGGTAACATGTAGCACTTGCACAGCAGCTTTTCCCCCCATTTCTAATGGTAATAAGTAAAATATCCGTCTGTCAAGACCAACTTACCTTTGGTCTTATGGTTCTAATCTTAATGCATTAAGATTGGTGTGTTGCTTGTAGCTTAAAAAAAAAGGAAATGGGGATAAGGAAAGGTAAGGAAAAGATAGTCAACATTGTTGTTTGTCTTCCAAAAAGAATTTAGATCATTAAAATGTAATATTTAATATGTTAGCAATTTCAGAAAACTTGTGGATATACACATTTCTTTATAATAAATAAAAATAGATCTAGAACATTTTCACAATATGTGGTAATTCTTCCATTTCAGTAATATTTATTTTTCTTTTTGAAGGAAGCCATAATTTGAGAGGAAATTTTCTTGTTCTCATTAACAACATAGATATTTTGGCATGGTATTTTAGGATTTCTCTTTCCCTTATTAAGGCTATTCCATCCTTAAACTCAGTCAATTGTATTTTTTAAACTCCTTGTTTTCTAACCTTGTTTTTTTAAGTTAGTAAAGCCCTCCCTTTCAACAAACACATATTGTATAACAGGCAAAGGGAAATAAAACAGGGTGTCCCAAAAGTCTCCATACAAAGAAGAAATTTTGTAAAATTTTGCAAATAAAGGTACATTTAGCTACAATTTCCCATTTTCCCTATGTATGGTGACTTTTGGGACACCCTATAGTGAAACAAAACAGACCGTGTCCTGCCCTCATATAGAAACAGCTAAGAAACTAAGTGGTTTATTTTTCGTTATATTTTTAAAGTTTTTCTAAGCCAGGTTTCTGAGACTTGCTCTCTCCCAACTAATGATTAGTAACCGGCCAGGAGGAGAGTTGGGAGAAGGGAATATATATTAATGAAACAAAGGGCTTTGGTTTCTTTGAAATATTCTTGTGACCATATGCTGGAAAAATATACAATGAGTTTCTTAAATATAGTTCTGGTTCTGAAATACATACATACATAATGAAACCAAAATTAAGTGCTCCTAAAGTAGGCTGATCTATATATAATAATATTTCCAAAAGTAGAGCTTTTATGCGCGATCCCTATTAACTGTCCCTCCATATCCTCACTGTATATTCCCCTTAACTTGCTCCATAGGCATACCCAGAGGGACAATTTATAATAAAAAGAAAAATTTTATGAAATATAATTGTGGTCAAAGAGGTCCTTGGATGGTACGGAGGGAAAGCTTTGTAATTGCTGCTTCATAGAACTTCAGAGTTGAGAGGGAGCAGTCTGGTATAGTAAGAGTCCAACTGTAGAGTCCAACAGACTTTAATCCAATCCCAGTTCTGCCATTTATTCCCTGTGATCCAGGGCAAGTTTACTTCTCTGTGCATCAGTTTTCCTGTTTGAAAAATGAAGGTAACAATCCTTCCCATAAAAATTGCATGTCGGAGACCCTCACTATTCATTTATTTTATTTGCGCAGCTACCTTATTCGTGTTGTACTGGACTCTTTAATGGTTTCTACTAGTGTTAATAATTGACAAACATTGTGTCAGGCCTTATTCTGCTGTCAAACTGCCTAAGTCAGGATATGATCTGCATCGTAACACATTAGATGTTTATGCAACATCTGTAAAAAGAAAATGACAAGAGATTGCAAAAAATGACTATTGCTTAATAGTAAGGGTAGCATAAAGAAGCTGTAATATTTTTACTAGAATATGATTGATTCACAGGTTTTTCCAATAGCAGTTATAGTCTCAGCAGATGATACTTAATTTCTGAACAAATACAATGATTTATTTTTTTATTTATGTAAGGTGAAATTAAGCTCTAAAAAGACTATAATTTTTCAGAACTTCCTAGAATTTACTGTTAGGAAATGGCTAGATTCTTTCTTTAGATTTCTAAGCAAAAACACCCCAAAGCAAAACCAAAATACCCAAGTAGTTTGAGAGTTTATATCAGATTGTTTCTGTTCTAGGAACCTAAAAGCAAGAACACATTTCTATAAGGCTGCCTTTCTCTTTTGCACCTTTGAAATAATTGTTATGGATATATTTATAAATAGTGCATTATTAACCCAGCTATAGCCACTTGCCTTTAGTTGACTGCGTTCAAGGCTTGCATACCAGAAAAGGAAGTGGTATTGGAAAAGAGTTCTTGACAGAGGAACTATTGATTTGCATCCATGGTAATATGTAAGGAAAAGTCAGCCATCAAAAGATTTAAGTATCTGAAAAGTATTATTTTAAACGGTGCCATCTCTAAGGGTTTGATATAGGGGCAAATCATATTGTTTATAGTCTTTGAGGGGAGGGGAAGGAGAGACAAAAGCTAATATTTTTATACAGGTGAAAATAAGCATATAGTAAAGGTAGGTGTAAGATTGGGATTCTTGGAGTACAAAAGTTCAATTTGTACTCGCTAAAAAGAGGATTTGTTGGCTCACACAACCAGAGTTCAAGATGGACAGAAGTAGTACTAGCCTTCAATGTATCTGAAATGCAAGACTTGAATATTATCAAGACTCTTGTCTCCTTTCTCTTTCCCTGCAAATTGTTTATTTTTTGAATTGTTTTCTCCACATGGCAGAGGCAGCTCTCAGTGCACATCCTTACAGCACTTCTTTAGCTAAAAAGGAAAAAGGACCTCTCCCATCTCCAGTTTTCAAAATTTCTAAGTCTTTTTGGGTGATGGGGGATGTGATCTGCTTACCAAAATAGGATGGGAAGGAAAATTGGGAAAGCACAAATAATAGCCACGTTAAGTGGAAGTTGTTATTGTGAGTGCTAGAAAAGGATTGTCATCACAGGAGAAGTGACCGTGAGTTATACATGGTACTAGCAAATGTTACATCATACTGTTGTTGCTGCATCCCTGTCCTGGTCCTACTGTTTTATCTCCATCTTTCTCCTGAATAGTGCAGTACCTCTCAAACTGGGAAGGTAGTCAACTTGGACAGTGGCCTAGACCCTAGGGAAGAGTTTGTTGGAAAGTCTACCTGGAAGCCTTGTCAGATTCATTCCATTCTTTACTCAGATTAACAGCTTCTGCATGTGATAGAATTGTATTACTTTTTAAAAAAAAAAATTCAGACCGAAACTCACATAGTTTTGGAAGAAATTTAGAGCTCGTGGGAAAAGAGGCAGCTGGGACTACAGGCACGTGCCACAAGTCTCTATCCGAGTCTCACTTCTAGAGGCAAGGATCCTGTTGCTCAGGATTGTAGTGTAATTGTATGCTTTAATCTTCAGGGACTTCATATAAAGCAAGGTACCAGTAAAAGTCACTTCTTGATCAGAGTATAGCCTAGGATGTAGAGTATCGTATGATTCTGAATTTCTGCAATTACAGTAAATATAGTTGAAGTGATTATTCCATTAGGCAGCCCACTTCTTCCACTCGCCTATCCCTGATCCAGGTGACTGCTGCTTTGGTATAATTTTTTTTTTTTTTTTAAGATGGTCTCACTCTGTCACCGGGGCTAGAGTGCAGTGGCATCATCATAGCTCACTGCAACCTCAAACTCCTGGGCTCAAGCAATCCTCCTACCTCAGCCTCCTAAGGTGCTGGGATTACAGCCATGAGCCACTGTGCCCAGACTGGTGTAACTTTTAATGTTTCTGAGTTTACAAAAAAAAAAAATCTGTATCAATCCTTAAAGTTACATTTTGAAATTTATGTCAGCATACAGCCAGATGGCATTCTGACACTGTAAGTATTCTAGGATTTTTCTGAAATAGCTGGCTCAGATAGAAAAGTCATCTTTTTCCCAAGTATGTTCCTGTCCTTTCCTCTTGGTTGTGTATTCTAACTGTTGCACTTACATTAAAAACATAAAACCAGAATGGAGAATAACTATTCCAAAATTTCTCATGCATTTCTCTATCCAAGTCTCAGTTCCTGACGTAAGAACCCACTCTCACAAATGAAGTATAATTGTACATTCATGATGATGATGCCTTACTTATTAAATAGTGACATTCAAGAAATTGTCAGCACAGGCTTTCTTTTATAGGTCAAGGATATACTATTTTGAAAAAGTTGGAAGAGAATGGCAACAACTGATTTCAAAAGAATCTAGTTTAAGCAGCATTCTGGACTTTATACTTACTCACTAAAAATAGAGATTAATTTTTGAAGAGGACAACAAAATTCATAAGTCCTCGAATCTACTATTTAAAATTATAATTTTACATGAGAAAAACGTACAATATAGTTTACTTTTAGCCTAGTTTACCATAATTAATCCGAGAAAATATAGGCTGACCAAAACCTCTCAGAACTCTTATTATTGTGACTCAGTTGGTACAGACTTGAGTTTTTGAAAATGAAATGTTCTTATATTTTAAAAAAATCCTCCTACAATATTGCCTCAGATCTCTAGACCTAAGGGGATATAATCAAAGGAATATTGAAGGAGGAGAAAATGTCTGTCAACCATTTGCATTTGGACTGAGATTTTAGGAACTTAAATAATGGAATCCTGATACCTTGGCATCAAAAGAGAAACTTTTAATGGGTCATTGATACAAATCAGTCAAAGCACATGCAGATCTTGTTTTTGGTTTTTTTGGGTTTTTTGGTTTTTGTAAGGGGGGCTTGTGAGGAGGGTGGTTCAGTTTCCTTGATTTGTTGTTGTTGAGACAGTTTCAAAACTCTGTTGCCCTGAGTAGAGTACAGTGGCATCATTGTAGTTCACTGCAACCTCCAACTCCTGGGCTTAAGCAATCTTCCTGCCTCAGCCTCCTGAGTAGCTGGGACTACAGGCACGTACCACTACACCCAGCTGATTTTTTTCTTTTTGGTAAAGATGGGGTCTCACGGTGTCTCACTCTTGTTCGACTGGTTTTGAACTCCTGAGCTAAAGCAGGGTGCTGGAGCTCATGGAGATCTCGAAGACACTTCTAGTTCCCCATCCCCACAGCTATTATTTCCAAACAGCAAAGAGCAAAAGGAAAAAGAGTGAATTTTGAAACATCTTAATTTTCCTCAATAAGGAAATGAGACCCTAATAAAAATCTCATTTTACAAATCACTGGTGTCAGAAAACAGTTTAAGAAGAAAAACCCTTACTATTGGCAGATAAACAATCATTTCCTTTCTGTTAGAAAATAAGAGGTACATTCTTCTTCTAGCAGTTGCCTTGTAGAATACGTGAGACACTGGAGTCTAAACAGTGGTAGGATGGAGGCTTTCCCTTGTTTCCATGCATTGTCTTTATCTGGCTGTGTCTTTTATGTTTGTTGCAGTACCACATCCCATCACCACCATCTTCAGCCTGACATAACGATAGTAAGTTTTAGTTTTCTTCCATCTAATGGAACTTTGCTTGAGCCAATTGCTTGTATTTCAGTTTGGTTTGGGGTATAACTTAACTTAAAAATGAGATACCAAAGTATAGGGTTCATATTACAAGTTATTTTTATTGTATAACCTATGAAGGCAACTGCACAAAAAAATGTTCGGATAGTAAAATCTTTACTTTTTTATTTTTATTTTTAATTTTTGTGGGTACATTATGGTTGTATATCTTTATAAGGTACATGTGATGTTTTGATAAAGGCATACAATGTGAATTAATCAAATCGGGGTACTTGGGGTTTCCATCACCTCATACATTTGTCATTTCTTTGTGTTAGGAACATTCCAATTCTATCCTTTTAGTTTTAAGTATACACTAACTTATTGTTGATTATAGTCACTTTGTTGCACTATCAAATATTGTTCATTCTATCTAAATATAGCAAAATATTTGCTTTTTGATTATAGAAATTTTTAAAGTATGCTGTTGTTTATAATGACCATGCTTCTAAATGTAATAGTTTCCTTTATTAAAAAAGTTTAATAAATGAATTTTATTTCTTGCCTATGCATATGTGTATTTAACTTGGTTTTTTTTGACTTGACATTAAATGAGTAAAACTCAAATCTCCTTTTTCTACAATCAAACTTACATACATTCTGCATGGGTTATTTACTCTCTTCTTTGAATTAAGTAATGCTGAGTTGCAGGAAAAATTGGCTATACGTGGGACTTATGAACCCATGTTGTATTTTGGTTTTATAAATGAATTACCCTTACTTGATTTGAATATCTGAACTAGTTGGATTGGGAAACATTATTATTTTAAAGCAGGCACAATAAATTATTTACCTTAAGTAACTAGAAGCATATTGCTTTTTTCTGTTTGAAATTATAGTAGTTGTAGGAGTATGAGGCATCTTACCTGATGCCGATATGGTTATAATGATAGATACTCGCACATTTTCAATGTCTTAAGTAAGATGATCAACTTTAAATTTTATCAGCTCGGAAACCATTAAGGCTGTATCACTTTCAGTTGTGATTCCTGCTTTTGTTAGTCTTGACAGATTGAATTTCCATTTTACGTTTTGGTGAACGTTCCTTGGGTTTCAATTCACCAAGATTTAATAAGGATCCCATTCCTTTTTTTTTCTTTAAGTGAATGTTTACAAAGTATACCATACTGGTTGACAAAGGTTTGTGTCTTAGCACTTTGCATTTGCCAGTTCTATAATTATTGAAGGTGTTGACTGATGATTAATAGATTAATCTTCCTTAGAATTAGAAATGACTGGCTTTAGCACTATTCCATTTTCCTTTTATGGATAAGGGAACTGAGGCCCAGATAATGAAAAACTAAAAAAAGTATACAGTAGAACCCTTTATTACTCCTTTATCTACCACAGGGCAAGCTGTAAGTAAATTATTAAAATAACTAATTCAATTTATGGGTCAGAGCTCTCTTGAAATGATATAATTGTTCATGTCAGATTTTTTGTGATAATACTGAATTAAGTCCAAAGGGTGATTTTTCCCCCCATTAATTGTCTTAAGAATTAGGCAGGCTGGGCGTGGTGGCTCACGCCTGTAATCTTAGCACTCTGGGAGGCCGAGGCGGGAGGATCGCTCAAGGTTAGGAGTTCAGTACCAGCCTGAGCAAGAGTGAGACCCCGTCTCCACTAAAAATAGAAAGAAATTAGCTGGACAACTAAAAACATATAGAAAAAATTAGCCGGGCCTGGTGGTGCATGCCTGTAGTCCCAGCTACTTGGGAGGCTGAGGCAGAAGGATTGCTTAAGCCCAGGAGTTTGAGGTTGCTGTGAGCTAGGCTGACACCACGGCACTCTAGCCCAGGCAATGGAGCAAGACACTGTCTTCAAAACAAACAAACAAACAAACAAACAAACAAAAAAAATTAGGCAGAAAGTGTAGCCTCATGTGCCCAAGGTGGGGTAAAAGAGGGCAGGAAATGATGAATTATTTTTCTTCTAATAATAGAAATCTGACTCTATGATGGTTATTAGTCACTATTTATACCGTAACTCCCACAAGAAGATAAATAATTTTGTGAAAGGTGCCAGCATAAAATGTAGGAAAAGAGAAGAAAACTGACAAAGAGTATATCTTCATTCATCAGTAAGGACACATGTACATTCTTGGCCACATCACGTTAATTGGATGCATGTTTCATTATTTAACCAGTTACTTATTGTTGGGCATACAAGTTTTTTTTTCCAATTATGAAAAGTTTTCCAAAACCATTCTTATACATTGTCTTATTTAATTTGTCTGTTTCTATAGTAAAAATTCTCAGAAATAGAATTGCTGGGTCAAAAGGTCCACTTATTTTTCAAGGCATTAGGTATATAATGCCAAATTACTCTCCAGACATAACACTAATTAACACCTTTCATCACTAGTATAATTTTTGCCAAGTCTATGAGAAAAAAAATAAAATCTCATGGTTTCAGTTTCTTTTATCGGTGCAGCAGAGTATAATTTATATTATTTTCTGGGTTTTTTGTTCTTTTTTAAATTAAGGTTTTATTTACATATAATAAAATTTACTCATTTTAAGTGTACAGTTTGACTAATTTTGTTAATTATATATAATCATGGAACTACCACCACAATCAAGACATACCACAGATCTCACCCCCTAAAAAGTTTCTTCCTGCTCCTTTGCAGCTTGTCTCCTCTCCCACCTGCAGCCCCAGGCAACCATTGATCTAGTTTCTGTCACTATACTTTTGCCTTATCTAGACAAGTAATTTTCTAGACATTTATTTGTCTTTTCAAATAAATGGAATCATATAGTACATAATCTTTCGTGTTTGACTTTTACCTAGAATGTTTTGAGATTCATCCATGTTGTTTTGTGTATTACTATTTCATTTGTTTGTATTACTGAGTTTTCTATAAATGGATATGCTAAAATTTGTTAATCTATTCATCACTTTGATGGGCATCTGGATTGTGCCAAATTTTTGGCTGTGAATGTTTATGTACAAGTTTTCATGTGGGTATATATTTTTATTGCTCTTGGGTAAATACCTAGGAGTGGAATTGCTAGGTCACATGGTGGGTATATATGCTTCACTTTATAAGATACTGTCATACCATTTTCCAAAGTGTCTGTACCCTTTGCATTCCTGCCTGCAATGTATGAGAGTAAAAGTTGCTCTAAATCCTCCCTACCGCTTATTTTCAGTTTTTCTTTTTTTTAATCATAACCTCACATTTTATTGGAATAGAGAACATGCCCATAATTACAATATAGTGTGATTAGTGCTATGTACGCAGGCTTTTTTAACTTCTGCCATTCTAGTGGGTGTGTAGTGGAATGTTACCATGGTTTTAATTTGCATTTCTCTGACAAGTGATGTTGAATATCCTGTTACGAGCTTATTGGCCATCTACGTATCTTTTTGCCCATTGTTAATTGGATTATTATTTACTTATTCTGGATACAAGCCCCTTGTCAGATAGATGCTTTAAAATATTGTCTCTCATTTGTTGGCTTGCCTTTTCATTTTCTTAACAGTGTCTTTTGAAGAGCAAATGTTTTTGATTTTAGGATGTCCATTTCATCTATTTTTTTTCTTTTATAGCTTCTGCTTCTATGTGTCCTATCTAAGAAGTCTTTGCCTAACCCAAAGTCACAAAAATTTTATCCCTATTTTGTTTTCCTAAAAGTTTAATAGATTTAGCTCTAACATTTAGGTCTGTAATCAACTTTGAATTAGTTTTGTGTATAGTGTGAGAGCAGGAGTCATGACTCATTTTTCTCCATGTAGATAGTCCATTGTTCCATTGTTTGAAAAAACTATCTTTCATTGAATTACTTTGGCCCTTGAAAATCATTTGACATGTTAAGTGTGGGTCTGTTTTTGGACTGTCTATTCTGTTTTATTGACCTGTATGTCATTATGCAAATACCACACCTTCTTGATTTCTGTAGCTTTATAATAAGTCTTGAAATCAAGTAGTATGAGTCATTCAACTTTGTTCTTCAAAATTGTCTTGCCTATTCTAGGTCCTTTGCCTTTCCATATAAATTTTAAAATCAGCTGTTGATTTCCTTAAAAAAAGCCTGCAGGATTTTGATTGGAATTGCATTGAATCTAAAGATCAGTTTTGGGAGGTTTGCCATTTGAACAGTATTAAGTCTTTGAAGCCATGGACATAAATCCATGGTTATGGTATATATTTTTCTTTATTGAAATTGTCTCTAATTTTTCTTTGCATTGTTTTACAGTTCTAAAAGTATAGGCCTTGCATATTTTCCATTAAATTTATTCTTAAGTATATTATTTTTATGCTATTTTATTATAACAGGAGTTTTTTAAAAATTTATCTTCTGATTTTTGTAGATCTACTTCATACCCTGGAACTTTGCTGCATTCATTTATTCTAGTAGCTGTTTCACAGGTTTCTTAAGATTTACTACATGCATGATTTTATCATCTGTCATTTCAGGACATTTTAAGTTTTTCCTTTCCCATCCATATGTCTTCTTTAAATTAATTAATTAATTTCCCTGTTGCGTTGGCTAGGTACTCCAGTACATATGCACTTTTATGATTGCTGTGTCTTCCTGATGAATTGCCCTTCTATGTATATAAACTATCTCTATTTTTTGCATAAATTTTGTCTTGAAATCTGTTTTATGTGATGTCAGTGTAACCATCATAAGGCCTTCTTATGCTTACATTGTACATTGTATATTCTTTTCATTCATTTACTTTTTTTGTTTTTTTGTTGTTGTTGTTGTTTTTGGAGACAGAGTCTCTATCTATAGCCCTGGCTAGAGTGCCGTAGCATCATCATAGCTCACTGAAACCTCAAACTCCTGGGCTCCAGCGATCCTTCTGCCTCAGTCTCCTGAGTAGCTGGGACTACAGATGTATGCCACCAGACCTGGCTAATTTTTCTATTTTTGTGTGTTTGTAGAGATGGGGGTCTCGCTCTTGCTCAGGCTGGCCTCAAACTCCTGACCACAAGCGATCCTCCTGCCTCAGCCTCCCAGAGTGCTAGGATTATACCACATCCAGCCTGAAGGTTTTAGTTCATTAATCTTTAATGTAATTAGTGATACAGTGAGGTTTAGGTTTACTATTTTATTTTTTGTTTTCTGTTGTCTCCTGCTTTTGTTTTTATGTTCCTCTTTTTCTTCCCCTCCCTTTGGGATTATTTCAACTATATTTTTATCAAAGTGGAAAAGCTTATATTAACTAATTTTTTAAAATGATGTCTCGACGTCTGCTGACAGTAATTGCTTTGATCGAACATGTCTGTATATTACTGACTTAAACTTAAGTAGAAAAAAAACTTTTTCCCTTCAGTCAGTGGATATTTGGAATATTTCTGATTTCTAAGGGATATGATGAAGTTGCAAAATAAATTTAGCAGATTTAGAAAGCCTGATGAATAACAGTTCATTTCTTGTTAGAGTTTGACCTGCATTTTCTCTCTGTGGTTTGTTAGGTGAGACATAAGTCTCCTTAAAAGCATCAGCTTTGTCTTATTCTTCTTTATATCATGTAGCACCTAGCCATGACTAGCTCATAGTTAGGTATAACCCAGTTAAAGTTTGCAGAAAGAATAAATGATTTGCAGGTGGCTGTCTTTCTGCCATAAAGAAAATTCCACTATCTATGGGGAGCAATTTTGCAATCTCTAACAACCTTTTGGTAGTAGTATTCTCTTTCTATATATTCCCTCGCATATCTCTGAGGGGGAAAGATGCCACCCCCCAAATTCAAGGATGGTGAAGTGGGGGGGGGTTATTTTGTTATATGTGATTCTTACTTTGTTTCTTGCAACTTTGTATATAATATAGCGTTTAAAATGTTGTCTGAGAGAAACAATGGTTAGTTTAAGATTATGCTGTACCCTTTTTTCTGAACTTTGTAACTTTTGCAACATGAAAATTTTTGTTTTAAAGTTGTGTATTCAGCCATATATATAGATATAGCTATTAACACATTGATTGCCACACTGGAAAAAAATTTTTTTCCTTGGGGCCACGGTGTTTTATTATGAAAACTAGAATAGAAACTTCCAAAACAAAACAGTCCTTTCTAATTTAATGAAAAATGTGTTATTTTTTGTTGTTTTCTGTGCATGAGTTATATGCAACTTGAAAAATAGTTCACACGGCTCCCAAGGTGAAGAGATATGTGAGTTACATGTGCTTCATGAGGCTCTGGGCTCAAAACCAGCATGAGTTAAATACAACTCACATGGCAATTAATGTGTTAATATATAAATATGTGTGGGTATAAATTTACAAACAGCTGGTTCAGATAGTCACTACATATTTAAAAATCCAATTAAAGGATTTTTTCTTGTGTGTGTATTTACAGATGAGATAATGAATTCAGAAATATACATAGATTTTAAATTTTATCTGGTTATCCCAATGGTAGAAAATTAATACATCAGTGATGAACTTTGGAAACCAAGTTCTGAGTAAATACTTTTGAAAACAACAAAATCTAATATCTTCTTGTGTGTGTGTGTGTGTGTGTGTGTGGTTTGTTTTATTTTTTTATTTCAGCATATTATGGGGGTACAGATGTTTAGGTAATATCTTCCTAAACTTAGCAGGTTCCCTCTCTATATATAACTTAAGATCTGATTAAGGTTTATATTTTGAAAATGTAAAAAATAGTGTCCATTTAGACTAAAGTTCCAAGAGAAATAGTTTTAAGATTGATAAGCTCTTTGAAAAATGTAATCTGACCACTTTTCCTGCTAATTTTTTGACTCATACATGTATCATTTTGTTGTATACATTTACTCTGTTTCTATTATTGGTTGTAGTTGTGTAACAAATGAAACATTCCAGAATTCCTTTTCAACTTGAAAGAAATCTGTTGACCCTTGGTCTACTGATAAATATGTTTCCTGCCTGATGTTTACTTTATTACATTATTCACTGAAACTAGTATATTCTCCAAGAGCACAGCAGGGATTTTGAGATAGGATTTTGGAATATAAGTATGTAAAGCTGCTTTTCTAACCTCTTTCTCAAATAGATGTTGGCTGTTTCTCATTCTCTGGTTTGTTTCTCCTGGGGATTTGTGACCAGATAAAAATTGCTATTTATAAACAATCATCATTGCTTTATCAAAGTGGGGCCAGTCCATAGAAGACAGTGGCTAGGTTTTAGCTATTTTTATTGGATGTTGTAAGCGGTAGTTTTCAGATAGGTTGTGGTTTTTTTTGGCAAGCTCACTTGACATATTTTGTCCTCATCCCTAACGATGGTTAGTTTCTTCTTCCTGAGGTGAAACTGATGACAAGCAGAGCAAGTCTTTCAAGAAGAGATTCAGAAATCAGGATCCATTTGGAAGTTACTTGCAGTTATTTCATAGGAGAGATTAGTAATAGTATTGAAATGTTTCTTCGTGGAACGCTGTAGGTTCAGGGAAAGCCTCCCCCCCCCCCCCCCCCCCGCATGGTATTTTGAATATAAATAGCAAAAGAAAGAAACTAAGAACAAACTGATGCCATTCCTAAATCCATTTTATGGTTTTCTTATGTCCACTTTCCCGACTCCCACTACTAAAACTTGCACCATTGAATCTCATGTTAGTTCTGCTTAACTTAGTAGCCTTCCATTCTTCAGGTAGTTTTTCTGTTAAGGGTTCAATTCTTCAGTACGATGCCAGGCTGCAGACCATTTTTCTGTGTTCAGCCGCATCCTGCATGACTGTCTCTGATTGCTACCTTGAATCTTCACCTTGATTCAAGATTTATGTTATAGCTGAAGGGAAAGGAAACAGGCACCTCCTTTCAACCAACTCTGTCTTTTAAATTCATATCCCAAAGGAGGATTAAAAAATCCTCCTGCCATGTAATATACACCTGAAATTCTACCTGTGGTATAACAGGTAGCTGCTCTAACATGGCTAATGAGCTGTGGCTGAAGAAAATGCATCCCTCTTTATGGGAGATTTTGTGCTTTGTAATTATATTAATCTAAATATATATATTTTAATTAGTAATGTAAAATTTTTTAAATTATTTGATCCAAAAGCGGTATGCTTCAAACCTAAACCTGGGATAGTGTTTTCATCTCCTTCTTCCAGTTAACTGGCTTTCAAATGAGAGAAAAATATGGGTTCTTCATCAAAGGGTTGCAGATGTCATTTGCTGGTAAAAAATGGATTTAGGAAAAAGCAAGATTCAGTCATCAAATAAACCCCTGCCAGGTGTTAGGGCAGCCAGTTTCTCCACCCCCCACCCCAAACTCTCCACCTCTCACCCCTCCCCAACCCCCGACTTCTTAAGTGAGCTATAAAAAAGACCTGGTGATTCACCCATAGGTTGGCCACTGAAGAAAGCCCTTGTTATCTCTTGCTAGCTAGCTTTTGAGCCCATCCCCATTTCCCCAGGTGGGTCTGGAATAGACATCGTTAGTTAATTATGATCACCCTACTCATTTAGAGCCATTCTGCTCCCTGCATCATGCCAGCAGCCTTCAGTGCCTAGAGCCAAGCCTGCAGCCCTGTGTCAGAACGCCAACATATGAAAAAAATTGTTTGCAACATTTGATGTTCCTATTGTGGATGATTTATTTAATTTCCTTTATTGCTCTATTTACCATAATTAAAAATCAAGAGTAGAGTAAATTGCAATATTTACCCCACTGCATTTTTTCCAAATATGTTTTCCAAAAACTTATCCTGCATCTAAAACACCCATATTATGGTCGAGGAACCTGGCATGAAGTATATAGAGTAATGATTTGTGCACCTTACTGCACCTATTTTATTGAAAACATACTTCAAACAACATTGTTTTTTTTTTTTACCTTTTAGAATATTTTTGCCTGTTCAGAACTTATTATCCTCAACTAAATTCTGTTATACGTGAGTTTATTTATATGAATAAATAAAATTGTGTTTTCCTGTATATTACCATTTTAAAATCATTTGTAATTCATATATAATGAAAATATTTAAAATGTTTATCCCCAAACTTCCTTTGTGAAATTGGGATATGTCTTATGCAGCCGTGCTTTTTTTTTTTTTTTTTTTTTTTGAGACAGAGTCTCACTGTGTTGCCCGGGCTAGAGTGCCATGGCGTCATCCTAGCTCACAGCAACCTCCAACTCCTGGGCTCGAGCAATCCTTCTGCCTCAGCCTCCCAAGTAGCTGGGACTACAGGCATGTGCCACCATGCCCAGCTAATTTTTTCTATATATTTTTAGTTGTCCGATTAATTTCTTTCTATTTTTAGTAGAGACGGGGACGCGCTCTTGCTCAGGCTGGTTTCGAACTCCTGAGTTCAAACAATCCGCCCGCCTCGGCCTTCCGGAGTGCTAGGATTACAGGCGTGAGCCACCGCGCCCGGCCTAGCTGTGCTTCTTATATGCCAGCAAATGTGTTGCAAATAACATAACAGGAAAACAAGGGAAACAAAGACTGATAAATGTAAGAGCTATATACCAGAACACTAGAGTAGGAGACTATCTCATTATGAGAATTTCCATTGAAATAAATTGAAAATCAATTGCCCTTCAGTAATATACATTTTTGAGAGAAGGAAATGTAAGTGGTAGGCATGTGCACTTTCAAGTGCACATATTTGAGTATGCACAGTTTCGGAGTAAATACTTTCAACATAAATTTTACATACAGCATCCTCAGATTGCGGTGGAATAAAATTAGAAATGAGTAAAAAACATAGCAGGTTTTCAACCAGATAAAAAGGGGAAATACATACTGCCAAAAACTATTTAAAAGACAAGAAAACCCCCATCACCAATTGTCCAGCTCATAAGGCTGACGAAGCTGAACTTATAATTTTATTCAACTCTACATGCCTATTTCAACAAGTTAAAAAACAGAGTATATGTAATGGACTAGTTAATCTCAAAAGGACCTAAGAAAAGAACAGAGTAAGGTAGGTAAAATTAAGATGAAAACTACTGAAGTGGATAATTTCTTAATAAAAATTTAGAAACTAGAATATAACAATTTAAAAACCCTACACAACTAGATATTTTGAATAAACTAGTTGCAGTAGGAAACACAAGAAAATTTGATGGAATCACTGGTGAGTATTTTTAAATATGTAATACCTATATCATAGAAATAGCTACTAAACACTGAAGTAAATTGAAGGCTACTCGGTTTATTTTGTGAGGCAGACAGATATGGTGCCTGGTAAAGTCAGAACATAAAATTGAAGCCAGTCTTGTTGATGAACATAGATTGAAATGAAAAAACTCTTAATGATAATGTAAATAGGACACATATTAAAAGATATTCAGCATTTAAAAACAATATTCACCATGACCAAGTGGGATTTAGTATAGAAATTCAAGATTAATTCAGTGTAAATCAAACTATTAACATAGTTCATTCCATTACTAGGAGAAATAGTAAAATCAGTTAAACCAATGTTCGCTGACCTTGGGATGGGATACTGTTCTAAGAACTGGGAGGACACAAAGATACGTAACAGAATCCTTGTGCTCAGGGGTTTATAATTAAAAAAAAAAAAAAAAAATCACGCCTGTAATCCTAGCACTCTGGGAGGCCGAGGTGGGCGAATCGCTCAAGGTCAGGAGTTCGAGACCAGCCTGAGCAAGAGCAAGACCCCGTCTCTACCAAAAATACAAAGAAATTAATTGGACAACTAAAAATCTATATAGAAAAAATTAGCCGGGCATGGTGGCACATGTCTGTAGTCCCAGCTACTCGGGAGG